>PVJO010005835.1:0-51343 GCA_004026905.1 Hystrix cristata | reverse complement strand
TTTTTTTTTTTTTTTTTTTTTTTTTTTTTTTTTTTTTTTTTTTTTTTTTGTGGTGCCGGGGATCGAACTCGGGCCCTTGTACTTGCAAGGCAAGCACTCTAATCACTGAGCTAAATCCCCAGCCCCTAGTGATTCTTATAGATATTCAAATAGCCTTTATCCCCTCCCCAAAAAAAGTGTAACAGTCTTTCAGAGCAGAGTTGTAGGGATTTAGCATATTCGTCTTTCAATAGAGAGCTATGTGAAATTTAATCGAGCATTTTCCCTGAGGCCAAGAAACATACCAAGGACAGACTTACTGTCTAGCACATGTACCAAAAAGAAAAATGCCAAAAAAAGACAAGTATAAAACAAATACAAGAATCATCTATCCTTTGTATTTTTAAAGAGAAGACAACAGATTGATTGTATTAACTGAAAAGTAAAGTATTTAACTGAATGTAGAGTAATATAGCCTTTGTAACTTTGTGAGAGAAATCAGAGTATTTAAAATGAAGATTATTGAAAGGATGTACAGGGTGGTAGATTGATTATGGTCAACTTGAGCAGCAATGCCCAGCTGAACTGAGTTAGTGTGGTTCTGGGCATAGAAGATCTACCTGAGGATTACTGCCAACACAGCACAAAAGAGAACAGCAGAACTGGAACACTGACGTCCCAGGAGTAGCTCTGCCGTGGCTGGTTTCCCTGAGTGAATTCAGCTGTTACCTTTGCAGGAGGGGCGCGGGTTCTTGCTGTTGCTGGGAATGGCTGCTGTTCTCTTCAGGGAGCTCTGGTCTTCATTTCTGCCTTGAGAGTTGTATCCTGGCTCCAGTATAGATTTCTTCAGCCTTTTAGTACAGACACATACTTACACGGGACATTGTTGTGAGCTCCCAGCCCTTGATTGGATCCCTTGGGTCTCCATCGTGCATGTTTTATACTCTCCTGCATTTGGCTTGTGTGTGAATGTTGTAATTTGTAAATTTCCTGTATTAAATCTGCTCTCTTGCAAACCATTGACTCTAGAGACCATCTGACTAACATAGAAATTGGTACCGAGAGTATGGTTTGTTTCTAGATGTCCCCTCAAAAGCCTCATGCAGTCATAAGTGGGGCTCTTCAGAGGTGGCTGGATTTAGAGTGTGTGTTCACTAAATTAGTCCACTGATTGGTTTGGCATAGTTCTGCTGGGATCAAGGATGTGATACTAGGATTAACAGTTCAATGATTAAGGGTGGGAGTGCTACTCACCCTAAGGGCCAGTAGTCTGGATAAAACACAAGGGACAGAAAGAGGTTTGTCAATCCCTTGCTTGCTTTGCTGCCTTCTGCCTGTCATCAACTGTTTCTCCTCTGCGATGCCTGTCTGCCACGTGTCCCTGCCTTGGAGTCAGCCAACTATAAACTGAAACTTCTACAAATTGAGCCAAATAAACCTTTCCTCTCTTAACTTTGGGTGTCAGGTATTTTGTCTCAGCAACAAGAAAAGCAACTAAGACATACAGCAATATAGCTTAATCAAAATGCTTTGAAAATATCTCAGATAATATGTAAATATGAACTCAAAGATCAACATTTAGGAGCTAAAAGGATAAAAACTCTTAGGAGAAAATATAGGCCTGAATCTGCATGACCTTGAATTAGACTGGCTTCTTAAGTATTACAACAAAATCACAAGGAATGAAAGAAAAAAGACAAAGGGGACTTAATCAAAATTTAAAACTCGTGTGCTTCAGAAGATACTATCAAGAAGATGAAAAGGCAATTTAGAGAACGGAGAAAATATTTACCAACTACGTATCATATAAAGGATATAAAATACTCTTATAACTCAACAATAAAGAGACAACCCAATTAAAAGGAACAAAACCTTTCAATGGAAATTTCTCCAAAGATATACAAATGACCTGAAAGTGAGATTAGTCATTAGTGAAACGCAAATCAAAAATTCAGATACCGCTTCCTACACACTAGGATATGTACAACCAGAGAGACAAACATTGACAAATGTTGGCAAGAATGTGGAGAAACTAGAACTCTCATACATTGCTGATGGGAATGTAAAATTACATAGTCTCTTTGAAAAATAGTTTGGCAATTCATCAAAAAGTTAAACAGTTATCAAGTAACTCATCAACCTGACCTCTAGATATCTATCTATGACAAATGAAAGCATTTTCACACAGTAATGTACATGTGAATGTTTATATAAGAGAATTATTCATAATAAACCAAAAAATAGAAACAACCCAAATGTCACCCTTCGATGAGTGAATAAACAAAATGTTGTGTATATATACAGTGGAACACTTTTTAGTCATAAAATGAAGTAATACTACATATTGTAACATAGATGAATCTTGAAAACACTATGCTAATTGAAAGGCTACATGTGGTGGACTTAATGTGGTCAACTTGAGCCAGAACGTCCAGCTGGACTGAGTCAGTGTGATGCTGGGCACAGAGGATCCATCTGAGGACTGTTGCTGATACAACATAAAGTAGAGTGGGAGTTGAGGCTAGTTGGCGGGCTGTTTCCCAGGAAAAGCTCTGCTGTGGCTAGTTCTCCTGAAAGGAACTCGGCTGTTTTCATCGAGGAAGGAGCTCGGGGCCTTGCTATTGTCAAGGATGGCTGCTGTTGCTTTGGGGGAGCTCTGGTTGTCATCTCTGCTGCGAGCAGCAGACCCTGGTTCTAGTAAAGATATCTTCAGCCATCATGTGCAGACACAGACATACATGGGACAGTGCTGTGGGCTCCCAGCCCTTGATTGGATCTTTCGTGTCTCCAGTGTCTAGATAGACATTCGGCACTTCCTGAATTTGGCTTGTGGGTGAATATTGTAACTTATAAATGTCCTCTATTAAATCTGCTCTCTTACAAACCATTGACTCTAGGAAAATCTAAGACACCACATATTGTATGATTCTATTTATCTGAAAGGTCAATAAGCAAATCCATAAAGATAGAAAGTAGACTAGTAGTTTCCAGGAGCTGGAAGAGGAAGGGAAAATGAAAAGTAACTACTAATACACATGGGGTTTCCTTTAAGGATGATGAAAATCGTCCATAATTAGTGGTGACAGTGACACAACTCTGAATATACTGAAAACCACTTCACTATCCACGTTTAAAAGGTGAGTTTTATGACATACTAATGCCCCCCTCACTTTCCAGTGGTACCGGTGATTGAATCAAGGACGTTGCACACGTTAACTATATTTCAATTAGCTGTATTTCAACATTTAAAATGTCTAAAGTGCCTTATGACCTTTTCTTAAATAAAAACTGAAAATAATTTTTTGTGACATTTGATTTATCAGCCAGATGCTGCTATTCCTACTCCATTGTTCATACCACCTCTGATCTTCACTCTCTTATTTGAGCCATTGGCATCCTACTTTTCAATAGTAAAGCATTATGACAAAAAGAGGTCCTGGATAGGGAAATGATATCTGTTCTTGTTGATACTGGTAATTTTAAAACAACAGCAATAATCTATAATTTTGAAGACTTAATTTTTATCATATTGATAGACTTATGTCAAAATAGCTTCTTTAAAAATGTCACTTAATAAAACTTCTTTTGCTAGTCATGGGACCAGATCTCTCATAATGAAAATTATGGACAAAATCCACCAAACAACTGTGTTCAGACATGGGACAGCAGGCAGACAAGGACTGTGACCCTTGATAGGAGGGAAACAAACAAGATGAGCCGAGTGATTGTCTTGGCTTTCTGCCTAGAGATACTTTCTGGACAATGATGCAGACGGAGCAAACCCAACAGAGCACAATGGTCTTGCTGAGCTAAGAAAGTCAGATACTAGAATTCAAGGGGCCAGGCAACTGGTTTATGTGACGTGGAGAACAAGAGAGTAGAAGACAGTATGCAGAGAAATAGTTCCCAAAACCTTTAGGGGATCTCCCAGTCTGTTGCTGAATACAAGCCATGGATGTTTAGAGTGAAACTGTGTAAGGCTGGAAGAGCAAATAAAGAGGCCTATAAACTGAAGAGTTTTAGAGCTTACAAGGGTTAAAAGCCAGGACTTATAGAGACCTCAGAAGTCCCATGTCTTAGTACTAGAAGTATGCTCACCCTAGAGAATGGGCAACTCTTACACAATGTAGAGAAGGTTTCATCTTGAAGAAATCAAACTGATCAGTAAGAAATTTAACTGCCTCACAGAACAAAATCCAACAGTTTTTAAAGGAAGAAATAAAATCACCAAAAAAACAATATTCAAAACAAAAACAGCAACAATACATTATTCCAAATATTTATCACTCAATAGAAAGTTCTAGCCATCTGAACAGGAAAATATCATCCATAACCAGAAAAACATTACTCAATACAAACACTCCCACAAGCAGCCAACCTGATGGAATTTGCAAAAAATACATTTTAAAAGTTATTGTATATAAACTTATTTAAAGGAAAACATAAATATAGAAATGAACACTATTCAAAAGAATTGAGGCAGGTGGTACCCAAGGAAAAACCTGGAGAAAGAAGGGAGGGTCCACCCACCTTAGAACCTGCTTTCCAGGATAAGTGAGACATAGGTAACCAAGGAAACAGCTATGGATTAAACACTTCAAAATAAGAAATAAGTAAGCTTGAGGATACATCAACAGAAATCTTTTAAAATGAAACACAAAGAGAAAAAACTCTGCAAAAAAATAAACAAAGCCTCGGTGACTTGGGGGATGTGACTTACCATATGCAATTGAAAGCTCAGAGGAAATGTATGGCTAGGAATGGTAGGCAGAAAAATAGTGGCACAAAAAATGGTCTACAATGTTTCTAGTTTAATGAAAACTATGAGCCTACACATTTGGGAAGTTTAAATAAGCCCTGGGCATTATAAATACCCAAGAAAGTATACCATGGCACATCAAAATCAAATTGCTGAAATCTAGGAATAAAGAATGAATCTTAAAGGCAGTTAAAGAATAAAACTCACTACTTGTGTCTTCTGACCTAAAGGGATTCTGAATAAATGAATAAAGACAAGATGACCATGGATTTCTTGGCAAAATTTTGCAAGACAGAAGACAGTGAAAAAATATCTTTAAAGTACAGAGGGGAAAACAACAATAATAACAAAGACTTCCTTCCCAGAATTCTACTCCCACTGAAAATATTTTGGAAAAATGAAGGCAAAACAAAAACATCTTCAGCAAAGCGAAACTTGAGAGAATCTGTCATCAATAGACTTGCCCTCCAAGAAACGTTAAAGGTAGTTCTTTAAGTGGAAGGAAAACGATACCACATGGAATTTATCTAAGTTGAAGAGTAAACAATGCTATCAGTAATAAAAATGTTTTTCAAAAAAAAACTTTTTCTAGTAACAGATTTGTTCTATATTTCAATTGTGGTAAAGGTTTCATGAGTGTAAACATCTGGTAAAACTCATCTAACTACAGCCAGAGGTGGCACATACCTGTAATCTCAGCACTCTTGGAGGCTGAGGCAGGAGGATCCCAAGCTGGAGCCCAGTCTAGGCAAGTTGGCAAATGAGCAAAACCATGTCTCAAATTTTAAAAAGGGCTGGGGATGTAGCTCATTGCGAAGGCCATGGGCTCAATCCCCAGAACGAAAAAAATAAAATAAAAACCACGAAACCTCATCAAACTAAAAGGGTGCTTAAATGTATACATTCTGTTGCTTGTAAATACTTTTTTAGTCCTCTAGTACTTCCACTCTTTGATGTGTGATTTCACTGATTTCTCGAGAAAATGCTGGATCAATAATTTGAACTTTATTCTCCTTCACCTAGTCATGTAACCACCGATGGAGAGGAAAAAAATAGTAAGATTCAAGTTGCTATGAATGTGTATTCTTCCCAGCCTCAGCTGGTTCCTCAATGACCTGTAGGAATTCTTTACATGTTCTTAGTTTTGGCCTCTTCATTTCAAATCAGTCCCTTCTGTTTCAATTACAGGGGCTGGTGGTTGTCAATATTCTCCTATTCTCCATAGAAAAACCTCCTTCATTGCTGATTTATGAAATAGACGTAATCTGGCATGAACTCTTCCAATTGTCCCCTCCCAGGTATAAACATATCTACACATTCACAAACTATTATCCTTTTTCTCGGTCTTTCAGAAGATCAGATGCTCCTATGGTTGAAGGGACATCTGATCTTGATATGGTTAATGGTCTATCTCTCCATCTCTCCCTGGAATTCTGCCCTCCCATACTTCCTTGGGCTTTCCACACCATCGATTCTTTCACCCTCTCATTGTTAGCTTCCTTCACAACTTGCTCCTACATTCAGCTGATCAATGTATTCAAGTATCTTCCCTCCTAAAAAATGAAACCAAAGACCTCTTTCAGCTGACTACCATACTTGTCTCTTCTAAATTTCTTAAAACTAATAGCAGCCTGTATTCTCTCTACCTCCCCCACCCCATATTCTCCCCTTATCTCTGGATCTTCTCATCCACAAATTCACCAAAATTAGGCCACAAACACAGTACCTCCCTTCCTGCCAAACCTGTTGGCCATACCCCATCTTTTGTGAACCTTCCTGCTGCCTGATACTGTTGCTCCCTTTTCCCTCACTCTTGGCAACTAAAGGCGTGTCCATGGAGATGTTCTGCGGAGGGACCATGTCAACTGGAGTGGAAAGTTGGGGAATACGAACATTGAAAAAACAAATGCGACAACTGAAGGAACAACAAGTTGAAATTTAGAGGGAAGCGTCAGTTGACAAGAGGAAAATCTAGAAGGAAAGGTTCTGGAAATAACTCCCTCAAGGCCGAGTAGAAGCCTGGCAGCAGGAACTTGTGCCCTGCCTCACTTTGTAACTTCTCTGGCCTGTCAGTTCTCAGTCTCTGAATGCTCAAGTTGGACAAGATGTTGAAAATTCCTAAACCTTTAAATTGAAATGTTGGTATCTTTCACTGTATCAGAGTAAACAGCTCATACAACACTCATTCTATAACCATTACTGGACTTCTGCTTCCTACCTTTCAAATAGGATATCATAAAGAGGTGGGGGGAGTCCAAGTCCAAGCACAGCTTGGGCAACTTGATAACTTAGCAAGACCCTGTCTCAGAGTCAAAAGAAAAAATTTTTTTAAGGGCTAGGAATATAGTTTAGTGTGAAGTCCCTGGGGTTCCATTCCCTGTGTCAAGGAAAAAAAGATCATCCGGTAGTGACTGGAAGTGTCACAGCACCTTATCTCCCATGCTGAAACACCTCAGCCATTTGGGCATTCTTGGACACAGAAATATCCTTACTGCTTTGAGCTGCTAACATCTAAAAGTTGTGCTGTTTTATCCCAATCTCTTTTTAAAAATGCACAAGTCAAAGAGATCATATTAGGAATGCATTTGTTCTCTGTACATGTAATTTCAAAAATACCTTGAAATGCTATTAGTATTTTGAAAAAAAAAAAAAAGTATAGTGTATGCTTAAAATTAGGAACTCCAAAACTGGGTACTCTACTTTTTCATCCTTCTTCCCCTTCCTTTTTCCTGAAAGATCTAATCCCATACTTAAAAATGGAAACATCACATCTGGGGAAAAGAAAGTAGTAGTACTGATGAATCCCTTTTATATAATATTCTAGTCCTCTGTAGTTAGAAAAAAACTAAAAGTGCTACTCTTTCAGCATTTGGAGTAGAACTGCTTCTTAACATTTTTTAAGTGAACTTATAGCTCTAACACCAAAGAACAAATAAGAAGTGTAAAAACAGTACTGCCTGTACCAAGTCCCACTACAGTTTTTGTCTTGAAACACTTTTTAAAAGTTCAATATAAACGGCCTGACAATGGCATTTGCAGCTGTGGTAAGGTGATGGGAAGTGGGTTTCTGCTGCCAAGTTTCCTTTGAGTGGTGCCATAGTCGTCCTTTCTTACTCTGTGGCTACACCCAAGCCAGCACAGATAGTCCCCAGGAATTGAAAATTCTTTCCTTGCTGCAAATTTACAGTGACAGCCAAGGAAAACAGAAATCACTGCGAGCTGATGGGAAGGAGATGGCTGCCAACTGGAAGATGGCAATGGGAAGATAAACTTTTTCGAAAGAAACAGATCTAACCTGTCATGAAGGCACACACCTGTATGAAAATTCATGAAGCAAAGTGTAGAATTACAGTGACCATTTGGGCGATGATAAAAGGCAAGAGAAACAGTTGATACTGTCATGGAAGTAAGCTTTATAAAATGACCAGAGAGAAGAGATACATGGAGTCTTCTGAACACAGCTAATAACACTCGCACAGAAACAGGACCCAGAAGTGGCAAGGGTAGGAGTAGGACTGAGGCTGGGGCTTTATCTAAATGGCTGCTCAAAGTTTCAGTCTGTTAAAAGCATGTATCTGGTAAATTCTTGACTTGCTATGCTAATAGTTTCAACTCTCAGATGGCTGACGAAGCAGTAAGGGGAACTGCAACTTACAAATTTCAGGGAAAATCTACATGTTGATGTGTCAGGGACAGGAAACCTGTGAGAGGGTTACCCCTGTATTTTGGAAATTTGTAAGACTGTGGGGTGGAAAGTCTAGGAAAAGTCAGAGATACCCTAGTCTTAAAACAGATTTCACAGAAACCAGACAGAAATTGTTCACATTTTTTTAGAGGAATGTAGCTCAAGAGAGAAGGGCAAGTCTAAAAGAAGGGAGGGGGAAGAAAGTTTAAGTATGTGGCAATAATTCCCAATGTAAGAAAGAATGTCTTTTTAAACCTTGAACTTCTAAAGGAACAAAAAAGTATTTATTAAACAGGGAGTTCCTAATCACTGGAAACATTAATTCTATACAGTTGTATCTGAGGAACAGAGCCAAGGACTTTGTATATCACAGGAATTTAGACTACGTCAGTTTTTAACTTATGGTAATATGTACGTATCCCGATTCTTTTAGCTGTCTGGAGAAGCTTATAGATCTCTTCTCCTAATAATTATTTTACATGTTGAGAATTACAAAAGAAACCAATAGTAATGAAAGATAGTTACCAAGATTTAAAAGTCAAATTTCAGATATGAAAATATTATAAACGTTCATCAATGCATTAAATAATAAGATCTAGCAGCAAGTCTAATAGCTGTTACAATTTTGAGAAGCAATGAGCGTAAATGCTATTTTGAGATACCTGAAACAAATTCAATGCAATGTGAAAATATCTCAGTCGCCAGTACTATGAATACTACTGACATTTGCAACCTAAATTTATAATTTAAGGAAACATTATAGTTAGACATTTGTATAAATAAAGATGGAAATTTTTTCCACCCAAGCTCATAGATACCCTGAATTCTATCCAGAGAGTGCCTGAATTCTATCCAAAGAACCATGAGATTCTCTGGAAGTGATGGTATGTGAAATTTCAGCAGATCTCCACTTCCTACATTTAAAAGCCCACACCTTGTAGAATTGCATAATAGACCTAATACGATGTTTGAGAGCGCTCTGGAGCTAGTTTGTCTGGGCTCATATCTCGATTTAAACACCAGCTAAGGTTAAATTATTTAAAATCTCAACATCTCAGTCTCCACATATGTAAAATGGGAGTAATAACAGTATGGATATCATTGGGTTTATCTGAAATTTCAATGAAATAATTCTGGTGTATAAGAATTAGCCTTTACATTAACATAAAGGAACATACTGAGAAGTTCAAAGAATGTCCTTAGGAAAACATCTTAGATCACCCATCTTAAAAAATATGTATAATTTTACACACAATACATATGTACATATATATATGTAATGGGCCTTGCCTTTGTCCTATAAAATGGGCCATTATCTTTGTGGGTGGGCCATTCTCTATCCTGTAAACCAAGACCAAAATGGAATTTTCTATAGATTTCACAAATTCCCTAGATTTCTACTTCCCCAAACATAAATATCCCTAGCTCCACACTATAATGTGCCTCTCTCTTGAGGCCTGCTTTCTATTTTCATTGTATACTTTAAATTCTGCCTTATTAAACATCGTAATGCCTCTCACTGAGGTGTCCTGAAAATTCTTTTTCTCTGACGGAAGTCGGTGGGTGGGTGGGCGTAGGCTCCTCATCTCCACCTTAGGGACTTATCTAGTGACACTACTATACTGCCATCTCACTTCTTTTGGTCTCATTTTTGTGAATGATAGAAGAAATGATTCATCCATATACTCAATGGATGAATATGTCATCCATGTCTTTGTTAAAGAAATAAAGGCTCACCAAAGAATCTTAAAAATAAAAATTACTAATACCTAGCTAATCTTACCACTTTACACACTGTCTCCAACTGTGCTGAGCCATGCTGAGCTAACTGCAACTGCACAAGCACACTGTGGTGGACTTACTATTGGGGTCAACCTGCGCAGGAACGCCCAGCTGACCTGAGTTGGTGCAGTTCTGGGTGTAGAGGATCCACCTGAAGGTTATTGCTGACACAACATAAAGGAGAACGAGAGCAGAAGATAGAGGCCAACTGCTTCCCAGGAGAAGCTCTGTTGCATCTGGCTTCCCGAAGTGAACTCGGTTTTCTCATGAGAGAAGCTCGGGGCCTTGCTGTCGTCGCAGGTGGCTGCTGTTCACTTCAGGGGAGCCTGGTCTTCATCTCCGCTTTGAGTGTCGCACCCTGGCTCCAGTATAGATTTCTTCAGTCTTTTAGTGCAGACAGGAATGTACATGGGACATTGCTGTGGGCTCCCAGCCCTTGACTGGATCTTTCAGGTCTCCAGAGCATAAAAAGCCGTTCTGCACTCTTCCTGCATTTACCTTGTGTTTGTGAATGTTGTAATTTGAAAATGTCCTCTATTAAAACTGCTCTCTTGCAAACCATTGACTCTAGAAAAGTAACTAAGACACACACAATATTGTTTGACCTCTCAAAACCCTTACTCTTCTCTCTCCACATTGCTGAAGAAATCTGTCCTTTATCTCTTGCTTTTTTGTTGTTCCTACCCACGAAATTTCAAATTCATCAACTCGATCTGAAGTTATCTATGAAGCCCTTTCATCTCACTCAGGAAGAATTCCCAAATCCTGCTTTCGGTCCTACAAGACGACTTTTGACAAGCAAAGTTCTATATATATTGACCCTGGCACCATAAGGCACAATACAATATAAATGGTGCCCTTGTAGTTTTGAGGCTTTTTCTTCTCAACAAACATAAATTTCTCAAGGATAAGAACCAGGATTTGATTATGAGATCCGAAAGACAAACTCAGCCGGGTGTGCAATGCAGTTTTCATGGATAAATAGTTGGATGGGGAGGATGGCTCAATGGTTGGGTGGGTGGATATATGGGTGGATGAATGCATGGTATACTACTACTGGGATTTCAATCATTCATACATAGGAAGACAGAGATCAAACCAGTTTATGGTTGACTGAAAACAAACCAAAAATTAATCTTTTCCTCTCTTCCTCATGAAGATGTGTCTTCCTGGCATATTAGAACTATTTCTAACTTACTGGGTTGCTATAGAAATCAAATGGGCGAATGTATTATATAATGTTTTATTAAATGTAAAGGCCTGTGCATAATTAAATAATTAAACTGTGTAATTTGACAGAGACTTTTGCAAAATGTTCCCCATGTCGCTGTCTTTCCTGGTACATCCTTTGCTTCACATTGCCATGTGTGGTCAGTTTTAAGCCCCTCTCTGGATTAGAAAACTTTCACAGCTCACTGGCTTTACTAGGTATCACCTTCATCCTCTCCCTAACACAGAGGCAGTCTGTGAGTGTAGCCTTGAAATCAGGTGCCCTGGGTTCAAATCCTGAATTAGATTCAAACTCTCAGCAACATACTCTCTCCCTCTAAGCCTTGATTTTCTGGCTATTTCCACCTTCTCACTTCTCATTTCTCTCTAATTACGTCTCAGTCTCCTTGGCTTCTATGTCATTTCATGGTCACTTTCCATTGTCATCTTACCCAACCTGTCAGCATAAACTGACACAGTAGAACATGTTTTCCTTTTGAAACATTTGCATCTCTTGTCTTCCTGGGACTCCATTCTTTCCTAATTTTCTACCTACTTTATTGGCCACTCCCTTTTAATTTCCTCTGCTGGATCCTTTCTCTCTACTTAACCTTTAAATCTTTGAGTGACTTAGAATTCAGGCTAAACTTTCTTGTTCTCTTTTTCTCCATTGCCGCTAAGATATCTCATTCAGTCCCGAGACTTTAAATGACAGTAGTAATTTAAACTGTTAGTAACTCCCAAATTTATATGTCCAGCACTGACTACTCTCTTCAGTGTCAGGCTTACATATATCTTTAAACCTGGAAGCCTAAAAACTTGGGATTTCCCAGTTCACATCAAAAAAAGTCAACCACCCAACAAACAACCCCACTCCTTCCCTGCACATTCCTTTCTGAATTATGACATATCCTAAATCAGTGATGGTGAACTTTTTAGAGCTTTCAATGACACTTGTGCTGTAGGTTTGCCACCACTGACCTAAATGCTCAGGCTAAAATTCTTTAAGTATCCTTTGATTTCTTCCCTAGGACTGACAGATTGAATAAATGAATGGTATAAGAGTTGTTAGGACTATTAAATGAGACGATGTATGTTACTTGCTTAGCACGCGGTTTGGTGCAAGAGTACAAATAATTAAGTACATTCAATAATTACTCAGTATGAGCATTTCTGTCTTTAGACTGTTTGGACCAAGTAACTCCACAGAAAATATGGAAACTTAAAGGTATATCTTGAAAATAATTAATTTTCACAGTAAAAGATCGTATTGGAAGTGGAGAAGAGAAAAGGCAAAACAGTGATGGCAAGATTCAGAGTTTTTGAAGCACTGGTACAGATGGTTAATTCTAGAGTAAAGGGATGTTTGAAGCAAGGGACAAGAGGACAGCTTAATGGAGCTGGATTACTGAAGACAAATTTTCTGTTTGCTAATGGTCAGTCCTGAATTTCCCATCACTGTCTAAATAAACGAAAATTAATTATTAATCCAATTCACCAATTATGGTTACAAAAAAGACTCTGCTGATCATCCTTGATGGTGGAAAGGGGATGAGGCAGGACAACAATCCACAGGAGGTGAAGCACCAACCTTTGATGCCATCAGGCTCAGTATTTCACACTCTGGGAGGTGGCTTTTAAGTGACCTTTGTAGTACAGTTTGCAAATGGCGGGGCTGTAAGTGCTACTGAGCAGTAGTGGGTATTCTGACACTGTTCCTAGATTTTCCTCAACCATCTTTGGTTAGCCTAAAGGTAACTTTAGGGGTCATAGTATAGGCATAGTGTTTTTAGATTTACAGAGTTCACTAGCATTTCACCTCAAAACCCTAGCTGTTCACTCTCAATTTGATGAATCCAGTCTCCAGTGGGGTTCTCACTGGAGCAATGTTGATGCTGATGGCCACCAACCAGCCATGGAAGTCCCATTCCAATAAATACAAGTGAGAGGCATGAGGAGGGAAGACATGTTTCTTATTAATTGTCCTGAAGTAGGCCCCAGGGAGCCATGAGAAGGAGAGTTAGGTTTACAATATGAAGGAGAGCAAAGTCTATTCGGGTATCCATTGTTTGGCACAAATGTAACTCACATGCATTTTATAATCACACTATCAAAACTCAGGACATAACAAAGTTCCAGAGACACCATAGCTAAGTATTGAGGGCCAAATCTCACCCTCTGAAAGCTTCAGCAGAGATACCCTGCTCACATGGAGAACCCCACTGGAGACTGGATTCATCAAACTGACAGTGAACTGCTGGGGATTAGAGGTGAAACGCTAGCGAACTCCCTAAACCTCAAAACACTATACCTCTACTGTGCCCCCCAAAACTTACCATTAGGCTAATCAGATGGATTCAAGGACATGCTGTAAATGTACCATCTGTTTCCTAACATATCGGCACAGGGAAGTAACTTAGACATTTTGGGAAAAAAAAAAAAAAAGAACACACAAACAAAGAAAAGAAAAAGGAACAACTTGTCTAAATTAGAATTTCCTGAACTAGATTCTCCACGTACCTTTTCATCTTTGCCATCTATTGCTTGTGTAGTCGGTCCGTTCGTTATTCTTTGCCATCTCTATTAAGATTTGTAAAAACAGCTCTGAGAGAACATGGCAAGGGATGATCTCCGCGAAAACAAAGATTAGAGGCGAAACAAAAAGGCCTGAACCTAAAGTTCACACCCTCCGCCCCGAGGGCAACTGACTGCCACGAAGCAGCTCCCTCAGTAAAGGCAGACCCAGCAAGGAGCTTCTGAAGTAAAGCAAAGAGCCAGACCTGACAATGAAGGAGAAGGGTCACGGAAGAGGAGTCACGGTCCCTGAATTCTGCAGTCCTGAGGCGGGTGTGGTGGCGGACACCCAGGGGAGAGGCTGAGGCAGGAGGCTCGCAAGCTCGAAGCCGGCCTGGGCAATTCAGTGAGACCCTGTGTTGGGGGAGGATAAGGAAGAGAAGGGAGGAAGGGAGGAGAAAAGAAAAGAAAAATGACCCCACTGCTAAGTGAACCTGGCAGGGAATTAACCACAGACCAAAAAAAGCAGTCACCGTGGTTCCAGGCCAGCAGCCCCGAGGAAGATGGCCGCGGAGGCCATGGCGGAGTGTGAAGAATTTGATTTGCAACTCCCAAGTCTCTGGAGCTAGGATACCTCGGAGTCCCTCAGCTCCTGCCCACAGAAGAGTGTCCTGGATGGAGCCTGAACGGAGAAAGCTTGGGCCAAGCCTCGTCGCGCTCTTCACCCCAAAGGCCGCGGCCACCCGTGTACGCCACGTCCCTCCACTCAGAACCCGGCCGGGGCGGGGCGGGGGGGGGCCGCAGTCGGAGGCAGCTCACTGCGCATGCGCGGGCACTGGCACCGCCCCCCCGCCCCCGCCCCCGCCCCCGCCCCCACCCCCGCCGGCAGAGAAACTTTACAACTCGAGATACCTTTCCGATTCCCCCCAAAATCTTCTTATTCATCACTTTTATACATAAGAAAGACAATCGATGTTGACGAATATGAGACTCAAAACACTGTCACGTTTTTGTTCACCAAGACGGAATGATTTGTTCCCTACATCATTCGCAACCTTATTACAAGGACGAATTTTCAACACGAACCTGTGATTTTTCCAGACCACACACCCTTTGAACCTTAAACCTCTCAGCTTGAACATGCCTGAAATACAAGCACAGAAAATATAAAAAGACCCGAAGCCCGGGATTCAGGCGGCATTTGGAATTCAGACCCACTGAGAAATGTTTACACCTCCTTCTCTTGACTAGAAAGCAGCTGAAGGAAATTCACTCTGAACGGTAATTGCATGTTTTGTAAAAGCCATCAAAAGTTACACGCAGATGCATTTTACAAAGGCCTAGAGGGATGTTCACACTTCCTGGCAGGTGTGTGAGCCCGTGGCTCTAACAAACCAGGGACAAGAACCACAAAGGTGACTCAGGTGGTCTTGAACATGTCTCTGTGAGATGATTTTAAGCATTCCCTCCACATCTGTATGGCTTGGCTGCCAGCTGCAAATGTGTTTCTGTCGTTGGAGGCCTTCAAGGGCTGCTATCTTCCCGCAAGCCGTGATGAACCCCACAGTCAGATGATGCCTGGTGTGCAATCTTCGAACACCTGCACTCTTCAAATCCTGCCTGTGACTTACGAGGTAGTGTTTGTCACTCCACTGGCTTTGAATTATACAGAGTAGGTATGTAATTGTGACCTGGAAAGATTCAACGGGGATACCAAAAAAAAAAAAAAAAAAAAAGAATAAAAGTGAGAAAAACCTCAGCTTAATATGGAGCATCAAGAATCTCCTCATTCACACTGAGAGGACTCCATGCCACAGTGGAGGAAAATCAGGCTTGCATTTGAATATTGCTTTAACTGGAAAACACTATTTCCTTACATTAATGTCGGCACTAATTATTATAATAACCCGGAGTTTACACTAGTAACAAATCAATTGTAATGAGCCGAACAAAAGAATCTAGGTGGAATTCTTCCCCATAAATATGCTCCTGTCAGTGCAGTCAAAACACAGTGCCAACATACTGGCAGTGTCAGGGAAGAACACATTGTAGAATGGGTATGTCCCTTTAATCTCTTAATTGGTTGTGTATGTAAGGAAATCAGATGAAATGCTAAATTGCTGTCCACCTGGATTTTTGAAGGATAGCTATACTTAGAGCCTTCACAGGTTGTATTTTGAAAAGTGTCTGCGTCTGATTAGGTATAGAGGTGAAGAGTCTGGTTGTCACAGAAGGGGCCTGAATTTGAATTTTGGAATGTAAACAAAGGAATTTGTTGTGTCTGATATGGTGCAGCTCAGACCGTTTGTTTAACAAACTTGGTTGATTCCCTTAAGAGTTAATCTATACCTGTTTAAAAAACTTAAGCAATGCTACAAACTTGGACAGTGTTGATTTTAAAAGTCGTCCGCATAAGTCATTAAATTGTTCTAATTCCTTTTATATATATCATCCTATTTTGTCCTCATAACCCAGGAAATAGGTAGCACAGATAAGTCTGTATGAAGTTGAATGATTTCCCAGAGGTCACATGATAATTAGTAGGTGAAGTATTTCCGGAACCCAGATCTCTGTGCAGCTTGTTTATGATAACACATTTCCTCCTGATAGGTTATTTATTGGTCAGATCATCGATGGTACTTTGTGATGAGTGCCGAGAACCCTAGGGGAAAAGTTTCTATATTTAGGTCTCTGGCATGTGTTACAATCCACATAAACACATCTTTTGAGTTTCTCAGAAATGAAGAGTTGCTTTTGTTCAGCTAAAAGAAAATAACTAGTTGGTAGTAGATGAGGCAGAAATATTATTTTAGTTTGGGGACCATTAAATATAAGCATCTAATGCTTGTGTGTGAGAGTATGTGTGTGTGTGTGTGTGTGTGTGTGTGAGAGAGAGAGAAAATTAAGGAAAGAGAGCCTTAAGGGATTGCAAAATAACACGTTGCAGCCCATAACGTGATGTAGTACTGTATGCCCCACAATACATTATGAAACATCCAGACGCCATAGGTCAATCAAAGTCAGGATGGCTGAAATGTGTGTTAAAGTGTAGGAGATTAAAATATTATGCCTAACACTGTATAATGCATCATGGAAAAATCCTTGTAAGTATAAATTAGCTTTACTGTTGAGTATAAAATCTTCCTTTTGGTTATTTATGAAGCTTCATTTTGAAGATTGCCTTCACTAACAAGCAAATCAGAACTTGTCATGTGCAAATCTTGTGAAGACTGCAAGGCCAGTATATAATTAGCCTCAAAAGAGTGTGACCAAATTGGGTAAAAAAATAAAAACACTATGTAAAGGAAATAAGACCAAAAGGAGGTCGGGGTGTGGTCAAACCATGGGAACCCTTTAACTTTAAATTTTTCTTACATGCTTATGTTCAAAGTCTCCAGAAAAAGTGAAATTATTTAACAAATATTCCCCTTCTGCTATTCAAAGGGTTGCTATTGTTCAGAGATCAAAGAATCTGGTGATGAAGAGAAGTTTATACAGCTTCGAGTATGAAAAATATTCAAATCGGGAACAACAAAAGGAGAGCTGGCAGAAGGAGAAAATAAGGGGGAAGGGAAGAAGGGCTGTGATAGGGGCTTGCCCCATAACAAGTGTTCAATAAATGTTTGCCGAATGACTCTTTTTCCCCTTAAATTTTATTATCAGCCTAACTTTTTCCTCATTGACACCCCCCACAGCCCCGGTTCTCTTTCTGCTGTAAAAATCAGAGAAGCAAGATCTAGTTCTATACTTTACCCTTTGGTTAATCATGTATGTAATGCCCTGAAGTCATTTTTGAATTTCCTGTAATGCACGCACCACCCTTTCTCACCACAGAGTCTTGCTTTCGAGGTCAGATGATTCTCACCAAGATGATTCTCACTGATGACATTTAGGAGAAAATTCCCAAATAATTGTTGTCCTTGAAACCCTCTTCCATTTCCATTTCCAGAAATGGGATCCTAGTTTCCCCAGGGATCATTACATAGCAGGGGCTGTCAAAGATTTAGTTAACGAACTCTGCTGAGGTCATCTCCCAGTAGGGTGGGGTGCAAGCAGACCCTGGGTGTGAAGACTTGGAGAGGGAAAACCCAAGGAAGTGGGCAGATGACTCAGTGGGGGCACTTCGTTGAGTCAGGCCTAAGAATGTTTCAGTGTGCGATGGTAGACACCAAATTTCCAAAGAGTTTTTCAAACCCATTGTCTAGAAGATGCTCATTCAATTCTGGGCCCTCTTCCCTCTTGTTTCTGTTTTTGCACCATCTAATTGGGGAATCTGTGTCTTCACCCTCACTGTTAGACTGACCCCAGCCAGGATATTTGTTGAAGTGAGATGCTCCAGAGAAGGGAAGTGATTTTCATACTACACATATTATCTATAAATGTACAATCATTCAAGTAATATTTATTGAGCACCTAGAAGGCCTCAGGAATTCTTCTGCTTATTAGTTTACAGGAAGGCCATCTACAACTCTTTTGAAAATGTTTTCAGTTATTATTATATGTCTTCCTTAAGTTATTGCCAGCTCTTTGTGAAGCATCATTAAACAAATGTCTTAATATTATCACTTGAAGTCTAGTTAGTTTCAGTGTAAGTCACAGAAGGAAGCGGTGATGGAATGGAGGGAAGTAAAGTCTTACTCATAGAGTCATTGCCTCCCAGAATTGAACAGGCCGTAAAGAAGGAACTGATAGGGGAGGGGTGATGAGAATCAAATATCTATTGCTATGTTCACTCACCCAGATTTTAAATTGCTAAAATAAAGACAACAAATTTCCCCATTGTCTATACTACTTCTTGGTATGAATATAGACCTCTTTGTGGTTTTTGTGTCCAGTAAATCTTTCTGGACACAAAAATACTTTAAAAATTTTCTACTTTAATAAAATTATTGTTTCAATGAAAAACATAGCCCAGGAGTCAAAAGTCTGATCTCTGTGGGATCCAGTAATCATTCCTGAAAGCAAATATTCTGGGAGTGATTTCTTAAATAGAATAATGGCTTCCAGACATGTCTACATCCTCATCCTTGGGACCTGTGAACATCTTGTCTTAAGTAGCAAGAGGGACTTTGCAGATGAGATTAAATTAAGGATGACGAGATGAGGAAGTTACTCTGAATTATCTGGGTGGGCCCAACATATTCACAAAGATCCTTACAAGATGGAGACAGGGGATCAGAGTTAGGAGAAAGATGTGAGACAAGGGTATCCAGGGCTGAAGTGATGTGTTTTGAAGATGAAGTAATCATGAACCAAGGAAAATAGGAGGCCTCTAGAAGCAGGAAAGGTCAAGGAAATGGATTTTCTCTGGAAGCCTCTGGAAGAAATGCAACCCTAATGATACCTTAATTTTAGCTTAGTAAGTTCAAAGCCGCTATTCTTGTATGAATATGTTCCGTGATAGCCAGGTACCATATAGGTCACAAAAGAACAGCAGCTGTTATACCTGGGGTGCCAGACCCTCTACTAATGCAAATGTCCCTTTGGGAGGTCTCCCATCCAGATGTCTTGGGCCTTGCCTCCTACTGTCCTATCACATTCAAGACAGTAACAAGAAGTTGGTTTATAACACAGGGCTGTACTAAGTCCTAATGCAGAGAGAAGCTCCTGGCCTCTTCTATTATATCAAGGTTGGCCCAGAAACTTCCACACATCAACCCATACTTCAGCCTTGAATTAATTACAATCTACTCAGAGTAGTGGATAAAATAATCCCCTTATGAAGTTGCTACCTGTGCTGATAAGGAAATGGGCAGAATGGAAATGATATATGGTTTGGGGCCCAGAAGTGGATCCATAGAAATAGTGAGATTTCCTTCCCTTCCCAGAAGAGAGAATATAAATTAATATCCTGGCTAATAAGTCTAATAATTTTGTTTTCACACTAAAACAAAGTTTAGTACTTTTGAAAACATAGGTCACTTGAAATTCAAAACACAATTTGAACTAGAAACAGAAGTATGTTCTTGGTGCCCTGTGCATATATATGTCGGCAGGCATAGTGATCAACCAGACTGATACAATTACTTCACTTACCCCTGTGATAGTCTGTCAGTGAGGAATTACAGGTGTGGGGCCCATTGTTTGTATGTTAAGAAACAAAGACGCAAGATGTTAAAGAAGTTGCTTAGGTTTGCCCCACAGAGATCAGTAACGGTGTCTTCCTACAAAGAACATACACACACCTATAGATAAAACGATGCATATAGGTGCCCAGATATATGTGACTATACCAGGCATGTATGTCTATGAAATTATACAAATAGGGTGAAATATTTGTAAAATAATATTTTCCCTTCCCTTAGTGTTTCTCTTCCTCCCTTTGTGGATTAGAGCAGAAAACCAACTCTCCAGTGCTGGCTAAGAGCAAAGATATGAGGAGCCGAAAATTGTTGTCTGATTTTCATACCACCGGCTTCCAAGAGTCCAACTTTTAGGAGAATACTGATGAATCAGGACATACGCCCGCTAGTGGAGAGAGCACAAAAGCGAAAGGATTTCCCTTCTAGACTCCAAAACTGTTTCCCCTAAACTGTGAAAAGCAGGAAAAGGAGACAAGTAAGCCCTGAAGAGGAAGTAACAGGGAATGTCTAGGGCAGGGCCAGGAGTGGAAAATGCACCCAGGAAGGGCCTTAACACTCAGGTGGTCTTGCTAGGATTCCCATCCCACCATAATGCCAGGAAGCAGCTGCAACGCCTGTTCCCAAAGGTTTTGCAGAACCAGCAGGGCAATCCCAGACCCGAAGGAACTTACAGACGAATGTCTGATGGTTTGTCTGCGACTGTATGTGTGGAACAGGTCCCACTCCACGTAACGCCTTGGCTCAGTCACAACCTTCAAGCACCGCAGATGTAAGAAAGGACGAGTTCCATAAAAAGTCCCAAAACTAATTTTATTTTATTTTTTTGCCATGCCGGTGTAAAGACACCTAAAAACAGAAATAGAGATGAATTTTAGAAAAATGTATCATACACATGCAAGGTTGTAGGCTGAGATTTAAACCCACCATATTGCCCTAAAAAAAAAACAAAAAACAAAAAAACCAAAAACCTACCAGGCAACATAAGTAAAGGATGAGATGTGTCCCTTCATTTAGAGCCTTCATTGGTAACATTTAAGGAATCAGATTCTGTTTTCTGCAGAACAAACAAGAGGTATTTTCCCATCCTTTTCCTTATCTGATCCCCACCAAGGTTAAAACCTAGAAAAAGCCATCCGATAGACTCTCCCTCTGGTGAAACCTCTCATAAAAGAGACTTTCTCTGTCCCTAGTAGAGAGCTTGGATATCTAAAATTAAGTGCATTCCAAGGTAGACATTGCATTTTGAGACCTCTATGACCACAACAGAACTGGTATCTAGAAAATACAGGATGCTCGAGAGTTTTAATCTGTCCCCTTAAACATCCTGAAGTCAAGTTCACCATCCCTATGAAAAGGAACTTAGATTTGAGGGGGGGACCCAAATTAGTCTGCATGTATATTGCTCGTTAATTCCATTTTGTGATTTACCTCAATTAAAACTCTAAGCTCTTTTTGTCCCTTAAAATTAGCCTGATTTAAAAAAATTAGCCTGATAAAATCATTCTTTTTCCTCCCAAGTGTATATAAAATAGGGCGGCAATACAAGACTGTTGTGTGTTGATCTTATTTTAGCTTCATTTTTCTTCTTGCTTCCTATACAAGCAAGTCTTTGGCTGTCTCATCTCTCTATCATTGTTCTCTATTCTTTCCCCTGGGAGTGCTTTCCCTTCACTTGGTCCCAGATAAATTTCCCTTCCTCAGCAAAGTCCCCTGTAGCTTCCCATAAAGAACACCACGCTCCCTAGTCACTGTACTGGAGACTCTGTGGTGGCACACATTACAATAATGCCCCATCATTCCTCTGTTGAAATTCTAACTGCCAGAGTGACAGTATGAAGAGGAGTGTTGGGGAGGTGATTAGGTAATGAAGGCAGAGCCCTTATGAACAGGTTTAGTGCCCTTGTAAAAGAGACCTCTAATCCTTTCTGCCAGGTGGGACACAGGAAGGCAGTGTCTATAAGCCAGGAAACAAACTCTCATCGCACATCAAGTCTGTCTCACTCTTGGTCGTTCCAGCATCAAGAACTGTATGAAGTGAATTTCTGTTGTTTACAAGCCACTTGGTTTCTGGTATCTTGTTATAGCAAATGAACACATCAAGACAAATAATGACTTTCTTCCCACCTGTGCCTTCATACTTTCTGCCCTCGCTGCTCAGGATATTCTGCTCCATACTGCCATGTAGCTCTCTTCTGGTCCTGTGTCTTCTTACTCTGCTGTATTTTTCCTCCTTACCACATATCATTATTGTGTATTCTATGTATTTCAGTTATCTCTTGCACTTAACTAGTTTACTGTGTGTCTAATGTAAGATTTTTGGCTATTTTACCCACTCTCTGCCATCCACAACACCTGCTATATAGTAAACCCGTGATAAATATTTGATATATGAATAAGTAAGTGACTATTATGTTATTGCTATCATATGCTTATTCACTTATCTCTGTTCTACTCTTTCTTGTTTCTTCCTCGGCACTGAACACAGCGCTGGGTACAGAGAGGGACTGAATAAAGACTGAATTAATCATGTGTTTTTCAGAATTGAGTCGGATGAAAATTTCACCCTGATATGTGACATATTTTTATAATACCATAAAATAATAGTACTTCCTGGACAATGGAAGCAGAAATTTTTCACCAGCAAGTAGAATGATATAAAGTATCCATTAATTGTTCTGATAATACAGAGTATTTGAATACTTGTTTTCAATGGGACAATTCATAAAATTTCACAGCAAATGTTTATGGAGTGTGTCATATTCATCAGGCATTACGATAAGCACTAAGCTTCATAAAAAGTAAAATAACTTAAATTCAACTCCAAAGGATTGAAACAATAGAAAAGACTAGAGTCATACTCGACTATCTCCCTGCAAATTATGTCTCTCTAAAACTTCCAGTCCTGTCCTTTGGCTGAAAGAGAGGAAAAATAAAACTGTAAAGTGAAATTCAAAACTTTAATAAAAGTAAGATCTAAAATATGGTAGCAGATAAAGCAGAAATAACTTAAATGAAACTGAATTGAATAAGAAGGCCATGCCACCTTGTGGGTACTGAGAGTATTTTATCACCCTCCATATCTAATTCTAGAGAAAGAATGACCAATTAGAGAATGAGTCACTGGAAAATTTTCAACACTTCTTTTTACTGATGAATAAAACACATGATATTTATTTTTTATATTGGAACTGTTGAAAGCATATATTAAAATGAAAACACAAAGCTTTTTAAGCTGCTTTGATAAAAGAATTAGACTACAGGTGATGGGGTTGTAATATATAAAGAGAAAAATTTCTTCTTTATAAATGAACTGGGACATCTATTTAAAAATTCAGGCATTCATTCTTTCCTTTTCATTTGCCTGAACAAAAGGTGTAGATTGTTAAGAAAATAAGAATTCTAACAATAAAATCAACAACGCATATACTCTAATGTGATGAGACTAATCAGAAATTTGAATGCCTGTTTAAACTTGTATGAATCCATAACTTACAATTTAATTAGATTAAATATATTATGTGATGAGAAACATGATCTTTCAGAAACATAAAAAGTATTAGCCAGGAGGTTATAGAATATCTGTTACTTATAGATAAACCTATTATTGTGTTCCAGCAAGAGTTTGAAGAAAAAAATCGAACATGCGTGCAGGATAATAAGTGTATGAAGCACCATGAGACTTTCTAGAAGGTGAAATATACAATTAATTTTTCTTATAGGAAGGGTTGTCCTTGGTCTCAAATTAGAATCTTAGAATCATAAACTTTAATACTGGAAAGTACCTTAAATGTGGCAAAGGGACCAATGACTCATTCAAATGAATCCTTGGGCAGCTAAATTATTTCATCTCTTGTTAATCTTTGTTTGAGAACTTACCAAAAATCAGCAAAGAAAACCTCTTACTGAAAAAAATAGAACAAATAACAAAATAGAGTAACTAGTATAATAACAAAGGATTTCAGAGATCACTGAGTCCAAGGTTCCCAAAAGGTATTTGTGAAATTCTATTCCCAAGAGATATTAAGATGCATCTCTTAAAAAAATTTTTTTGGAAAACACTGTATTAAAGTTAAGCCAGGATTTTTAGCTGCAGAGCCTTTCACAATCTTTCATATGTGAATGTACATTTGGAGGGTAGAGTATGTAACATTTCCCAATTTACTTTTTCACAGAATTAATTTTACTTTTGCGGAAAATTTCATAGGTCTAAACCACACATTTTAGGAGCTCTGATCTGAACTGGTTTCTTATTTTACAAAGAAGGAATAGATACTATATTGGTATGTAAGTCACTCAAGCCCACAACACTAGATAATAGCATAGGCAGGAAAGTAGCTTTCAATTTTTCCTAATCCCTAAATTTGGTGATTTGTTCTTTGTATGATGTCATGTTACATTCATTCTTTCCAAATTGTCATAATTCAAAATTACTGCTCTGAACAAAATAAATATGTTAAGCAAAAAAAATCACTAAGAATCTTTCTGCAACATTTTATAATGTGTTTTATATAATCATTGCCGACTATCTGTTCCAACACCCCAACTCAACTCCACCCCTGAAGCCGAAACTTCTTAATCCTTTGTGGTTTCCTCAAAGTGAGACCACTAGACAAGAATAGTAATACAAATTAGTTTGATGAACTATAGCATTTTTGTCTCTCTTGGGTTCGAACCCAGATGTGTAGTCAAATTTGTTGGCTTTAAAATGTTCATTTTGAGAAAGTGTCCTTGACTATAAATGAAGTGATTCAAATATTTAGAGAGAAATTTTCATGGTTACTCAGTGATGTGATAAACCATTGCATTTACCAAAAATAGGTGCGCATATGCTCTAGCTCTGAATTTCATGTGGAGAGTTGGTGGAAGGGGAAGAATTGGGGCTATGCATTGATGCAGTAAAAGTGTGTTGATCTTAGTTAGGGTCATGGAGCAAAGGGGTGGGTAAATTCCATGATGTATCTATGGTTCCTGAACCACTGAGGCATTGGCCTTGAGACAGGTCCACAATGTCTTGGATGGGGAAGGTGGCTCACCGGCATACTAGAATCCTGTTCCGGTGCAGACAAGCATTTAGCTCTACCTAATAAAGCGATCTTCATTGCTTTAGAAGACTGACAGAGACTTACATTGTTCTTTTGCCAAAAAAAAAAAAAAAAAAAAAAAAAAAAAAAAAAAAAAAAAAAAAAAAAAAAAGAGCTCCGAACTTGATAAATTATTTGAGGAACCAATGACACAGAATCCTGGGAACTAGGAACTTTGACCTCAGTGTAAGCTCTAAGTATATCACAATCAGAAAGATTCTTGTCCACAGATGCCATTCTGAGATACACTTCTTTTTCTTCTTCTTTGTATGCTTAACCTAAGCAAACTCAAGTTGTCAAGATTATGCTTGCAACTTCCCTATGAGTGTAATTATTATGTGCTGCAAACATGTACTAATAAAAGCAGAAAAGAAATTTGGACCTCAGGTTCTCAGAGGGGAATTTTAAGATATATTGCAATATGTGTATTCGGTCATCTGCAAATGGGCATTTGTGTTGTTTCTGGGTCTTGTGCTGTAAATATTTTTTAAAAGATTATGTTGGCAACATTACCATGGCTGTCTTTTTTAATGTAAAATTTAAGGCTCTTATTTGGGCACTTTGGGCCTAAAACCTTGCTGTTGGAGAATATGTTATGGTTTTGTTTTATTTTAAAGTAATTTCGCTTGTCATTTTAAGGGCATACATTAACTGTACAATTGTTCAGTTTTCAAAGTAAAAATTTCAAGCTTCTGTCAACCCAACTTTTAATAAAAGCAATGTAAAAATAAGCAGAAAATAAGAAATACTGAATATTAAATTTTTCTTCAGCCCACTGTCTGATTCTCTTAAGGTCTGCGAAGATATTTTTAGGCTTTGAGAACATATAAAATTTCATGGCTGTTTTAATATACATACAGGCTTGAAACAGATGAAAGCTTCCATCTGAATGATATAGATTCCCACTCCCACACACAGTGCTCAGACAAAACACATGAAACTAAGTTTAACTATTCCAGATTAGAAAAAAAATTTAAAAAAGCTAATCCAATCCTGCCAGGATTTAAAGCTGAAATTTTAAGGCTTTTTAGGTTTTGCAAATCTGTTCTTTAGCTTTTGAACACACATCCCTGTCAGGCGCTCTCACAGGGAGTCAAATCCCTGGACTTGTCTGGCATTCATAGAATCAGTCTTCATTATCCTACATGGATGCAATCCTGAAGGGTCATGACCAAAAAAACCAAAATACAATATCAGATAAGTAGGCAGAGAAATTTGTGCTCTGCTACAAAGAGAATCATGACAATGAAGAACGAAGACTTTCTATCCATATGTAGTTGATCCACATAGGCAAAAAGGGAGATAGACTTTTACTGAGAACTTATTATATACTGTGAATTGTGCAAAATTTTTGAAGGCACTTTAATTTTATCTCAATAGTGCTCATAGATTTGCTCATAAGTGACTTTTCTATCCTGTTTTACAGATTAAAAATTAAGACAGGGTTGGTCATTTGGCTTAGTGGTAGAGCACTTGCGTAGCAAGCGCAAGGCCCTGAGTTCGATCCCCAGCACCACCCCCTTCAAAAGAAAAAAAAAAAACTAAGACTCAAGGTTTAAATAATTGGTCAAGTTTACGCAATAGCTAGGAATGCCAAACTTTGAAAAGCCCAAAGCCAGTTAGGATTGTAAGACTAACTCAGTTTGCTCTAACACTGGAAAAGTCCCTATAATCAATGTAATAGAGTGAGCATGAAATCTACTATCTGGCAAAAAATGATTTCTACACACTTAGTCATTATCCAAATCTTGTGTGACTTTCCCAGCTGCTGGGGAGGCACATGTGAATGGAAACATGTATATGTATGAGGTCTCAGAATGAAGAGAGACGTGTTGCTTCTTCTTATTAGTAAGATAAAATCTATCATGTTTCTAAATAGGAAAATAAAGCTGTCAGATTTGGCCCTGCAGACCAAATTCAATAGTTCCAATGGAAAACATCTACTTATTCCACTTTAGTCATGAAGCTCAATGGCTTTTTTTTTATAATCTAAGTGATACACTGAAATGAGGTGAATCCAAATCTGTTCACAAAAATACTATGGTCTTGCCTCCCCCATTAGGAAAAGTGACAGCTCATGAGAACGTGTCATGTGAGAACTTGCAGAAGTTTCAGTGTATATTTTTTATAAACCTGCTACCATAATATAACATTTGATAAATTGGTGAATACACTTTTTATTGAAATTTGCTTTCCAATATCAAAGAAATAAAAACTCTCATTAATAGTTCCAAAGCTGGTTTTTCTGTGTTATTGTTTTCTATGGTCCCATTACAGTCATGAAATAAAGGCTGTCTTATGGGTGTATGGAAACAATTCTCCATGGGTCTGTTTTATTTCTATATATCTTGAAAGAAAATTGTTGACCTTTGTTCCACACGATCTTTTCAAGGAAGTTTGTATCACTGCCAGCCTTTGAATATAGAGACAGTGTTTCTCTCGAGCAAAGAACATGTTTGCTTATAGTTTTCAAAGCTGAAGTGGTAGCGTCTTCCTCTGGAAATAAGAGCAGGTATGCTTACTGATTGTGACAGAATATTTGAGTTCCTCAGCACAGATTTCCCCTCCTGTAACATCACTCACTGGGTGTACAAGCATCATCTAGCATATTTCACAATACCCATTGAAAATGGGAGTTCAAGGAAGGGGCTCAAAATGCTGACACTTTGATTTCTTATATTTGCCGCAAATAAGAAATTGTTCTTTGTCTCTGACCCCAGAGTCTTGTGTCTTCTGCCTGCATCTATGAAACTGCAACGGGCTAACTTGTTTCTTTGCATGTAGAGTAAAATCTCAGTGCCTTCACAGTTCTTGACACCAGATGCACATATGACCTTCTGTAAGGATTTAATTATTTCAATAAGTGCATTCTTCATATATATATTTTTCGCTGTGGTTGTTTGGAAAAATACAGAAGATGGAATTAAAAAGCAGTTCATGAAGGTAAATAAATTGAAAGGGGGGAAATTACAACAACATACAGCTCTTCTTTCAAAGTTAGATTTCAGGTTTTCTCTGTTCATTTGCCTGACATTTCATCATTGCACTTCTCCCTTTCAGGTGGAAAAAAAACCCAAAAAACTTGTAAACATATGTGCTCTTGGGAATAGAACACATTAAACCAGCTACTGGTCATTCATACTTCGGGGTATTCAGAACTATCCCCTCTCTCCATCTAACTGGAAGCATCACCAGGAAAGAATAAAAAGTTTGATGCATTTATAGAGGAATAAGTAAAGACAAGTAGAACAAAAGAAAGGAAAGAATAGCACTGGTACTATTTAGCCAGTGTTATCTCATTTCATCTTGTCAGCTAGAATGGAATATGACTATAAGACATTGTATTGGTCGGCACTGTGTCACTATAAAGGAATACCTGAGACAGGCTACCTTTATTTTTAAAATAGTTTTCTTTAGCTCACAGTTTGGGAGTTTCGAGGGCACAGCATCAGCATAGGCTTAGTTCTGGTGAGAGCTCCCAGCTGTTCACATAGTAATAGATGGTGATGGCCAATAGAATGGCAGGATTATATGAAGGAGCAAGTGATAATTTGGTGAGGCAGAAAGCTAGAGATGTGGGTGCTGCCAGGCTCGGGCTTTTATAACAATCCTCTTGTAAGAACCAATTAGGGTCCCAAAAGAAATATCTTAATCTCTTTTGTGAGCCCAATCCCAGTTGACCTAAGGATATTCCTTTAGGCCCCACCTCTCAAAGATCTATACCATCTCCCAGTACCTCCACTCTGGGGACCAACATTCCAATACATGAACCTTTAGGGGAGCAAACCATGTATGTACAAACCTTAGCACACACCTAGCGGGAAATACCCAGAAAAGCATCACGAAAATGATATTGGATAGTTGTCCAGGATCAACTGCTCCCATTTCTCTAGAGATGGTCCAGTAACCATAGATACAAAGTAACTAGAATTTTGATCGGGATGATCTGTTGCATTTCACCATGATCTCTTGACTTCTTTGAAAATGAACTGTGTAGTGAATTTGGACAGTTAAAAACATCTTTCATCACCTTCAATTCTACTTTTAAAGTACTGACATAATCTAGAGGTATAATTTTAAGAAAAATGACAATAAACATTTGCTGCTTTCATTTGTAAAATTAGTCTCAAGAAGCTATGCCTTCACAAAGTTAAAATAGCTCAAACTTCATGAAATTAAGTATATTACCACAATTGCTAAATGAGTCACTTAAGTTTTTTTTTTTTCAGCTGGATAGAAATAAAAGAGTATTGCTTTGAGACTGAAAAATATTTCTAGAAAAATAAGTTTATAGATCTGTCATGCAAATTTTATCACATTTCCTGTAATTGAGTGAGACAAAACTATATTTCCTTTTACATAATCAAAAACCAATCTGTAAAATTATCTTTAAGCCTATTAACTTATTCTCTGATATAAAAACAATATTGTGTACATAGTAGGCTTTAGTAAATATTTGCTGATTCAAATTGAACTCAATTTTGTAGATAAGAGCATATATTTTGTTTCATTTTACAGGCAATCCACTATAAAAACATGCATACACAGAGTATGTGCGAACTGAGTTCTGTATTCAAACTACCTCCCTTTATTCCGTCAAAAAGTAATCCATGTGATTACTTTTTCTTACAGTTTTCTTTTTCTAGTCCATCTTAATTATACAGAATATTGGATTTCATGGTGACATTTTCACATATGCATATAACATATTTGATCATGTCCATCCCCCATATTACCCTGCCTCCCTCCATCCCCTTCCTCTTGTCAAATAGTCTCCCTCCCTTCTATTGGCATATCATTCTTTTTTTCTAGATGTCACATATGAAAGAAAGCATGTGATACTTGTCTTTCTGAATCTGGGTTATTTTGCTTAACATGATGATCTCCAGTTTTATCCATTTTCCAGTCAGTGACATAATTTCATTCTTCTTAATGGCTGAATCATATATATATATTTATGTATATTTATATATTTATATATATTTAATAATCATGTATATATAATTACATACATATAATTTTTATATATATCACATTTTCTTTATCTATTCATCCATTGATGGGCAACCCCAGCTGATTCCATAATTTTACTATTGTAAATTGTGCCATGTAAACACGGGAATGCAGGTATCTCCATGATATGCTGACTTTAGCTCCTTTGAGCAAATACCCAGGAGTGGCACAGGTGGATCATATAGTAATTCTAGCTTTATCAACCTATCCCTTAAATACATAATTTCTTTTACTATTTTGCTCTACCAAAATAAAACATCACAGAATTTTTATATTAATGCTTCTTTGATTCTACGTGTTGTATTTTGTCACCTTTGCGTCACTTAGCACTGTTCTGGTTGTGATGCTTCTTCCTTATTTCTTGAAAATAAAATGGAAGTCTTCATCTGAGGATAAAAAAATGTCATCTGTTATTCCATATATTAGGGCTTTCTTGTCCATTGTGGTGAAATGACCTCATTTAAGAAAACAACACTGTGGGAAGAACAGGCAGGTATCAAATGTGACCCTGAGAATCTCTTTCGTTCAATGAACTTGTTACTACTACTCATCTCTGAAAATCCCTGGCTGGGCCATTCATGATGCATAATGGCACCATTTCCTAAGAATGGAAAAACTGGGCAAGAACAGTATGAGAGAGTGAGAGTGAGAGAAAAAGAGAGAGAGAGGAAGAGAGAGAAGGAGAGAAAATGAATCAGATAAAAAACTATAGGAAATGCTTTGCTCAGGAAACCCAATGAATATGTAGATTTCGTACTCTACTTTCTTGCCCTGTGATCTTCAGTGACAAAGTCTCTTCGAAAGTTCTCACTTATGTTGTTTTATTCTACAGACAATCTCACATGCACTCACGGGGTATAGATATAGATGAAAATAGGTCTCAGGGAGAATTATTTTTGCTGTTGCAATCTGATAGTGTGTGGAAGAGACTTTTCTGTTTTCCAAAATTGCAGCTGTGGTTCAAAGCCCAAGGTAAGACAACAAAGTGCCCTTTAATCCACAGCTGAGCCACCAATGAGCTCCTGGTGGCCGGAGTCAAGGCTGTCAGAAAAGACAGAATAAGCCCTCTACTAATAATCACCACCACTACCCTCCATGGCAAGATAAAGAAACAACTGGAAAAAAGGAGGGTGTGGACAGACTCTTGCAGAGACCGTCGTGTTGACACTATTTCCTACCCCTCTTGTGTCCTCCCTACTGTATACAAATTGAAGGAGCTAAACTTTCAAGAGGGAGAGGGTATCCAGGGCCAAAACTTGACTTCACTTCAAACTCCTTAATTTGTAAATCTAAACTGCAATGAGGAAGGGAAGGAGCTTTGAAGTGGATATGAGAGTGAAATTTCTAAAAAGGTCTGGACTAATTTTTCACTAGTAAATTATACAGTATGCCCAAGGTGTTATTAAGGATGAGAAAGGAGGAATTGCTGTAAAAGAAGTCAATGCTTGGTGAAATAAAACTATTGTATATTTATACTTCAATAACGTAAGACTCCTCAATTAACCACGATGCTTTACGAGGATCAAAAGATTTGTGCTAAATTGTGTTCAAGCCACAAGCAGTCACTGCACATTAACAAAAGACAAAATGAAGTCCCTCAGTTTCTGAGAAATGTGATTGATTCACAAGTACATTTCTCTGTCTGCAAGCTTGGAAGGATTTTCCTAAACACTTTCAGTTGTCTTTATCATGATGCTAAGAAGATTTCTGGAGTTGCCAACTGAAGGGAGGAAGAAATACACTCCTTTACGCAGGACAGGGCTTAGGTGGATTGCAGGAAGGTGTACTGTGTGCCTGGTTCTTACCAATTAGACTCTTTAAATATCTGATCCTATATGAGCTTCAAGGGGTTATCACAGATAGACAGGTAGATACAGATAGAGTTGATTATTAGAGTTAAATGTTAGAAAGTTTCAACCAAAATATCCCACTCTACTGAGTTTAATATTTTCCAAAGCAAGGATGTTTATTTTTAAAAATATAACAGTTTGGAGGATATAAGAATTTCCCACTATTATATTCACATAAACCTAAGGCACGTTGCCAGAATCAGCTATAAAATCAAGTACAAAACTGGTGTGAAAGAAAATCTAAAGTCTATTTCCCTTTCTTGACAGTTTCCTCAACTAGAAAATGATGAGTTTGGCGTAAATCTCTAAGGTACATTCCAAATCCTGCAGTCTAAGATTCTCACGTGATAAAGTAGGAAGGATAACCTGTAAAGTTCAGTTGTTTGCACAAAGCAAATCTAAATTAGCCAGGTCTAAGGTTATGTGCACACAATGTCACCTAATCAGTTGCAAAGTGAAGATTTCAGTCAAACCATAGATCAGCCACTGCGCCGCAGACAAATGGCAGTACAAAAAAACCATACCAAAAAAAAAAAACCTATTCTATAATTACAACCCCCAAAAATGTGTTTAAATATGACCTAAGATTTCTGATACTTCTCAGGTCCCACAATCTTCTTTCCAATATAAACTAAACCCCAACAAATCCCCTTCCAGGAATGCAGAAAGGGCTATGGACACCAATGGCATTTCCTTGGGACTATATTCCCTGGGGAGGCCTTTGAACTGAGCTTTTGGGGATTTCACAATCTCAAATTAACCTCACTGAATGTTAAGATATGAGCAGGCCTTACCCTAATCTCTTTTTACGTATGAGGGCACTGACGCTCAGAGCCTCAATTCTTACCCCACCCTGGCACAAATTCCAGCAGTGTTGGCTACGATGTTTTCATCTCCTCAAATTCCTCAGAAAATATTAAGTGCTCTATGTTTCTCTTACTTAAGATTGGAACCCAAACTACCAAAAGTATCATAAAAAAAAGTCTTTTCCATAAAGGCTTGAAATGCAGGCGTGGTTTCCAGGCTAAGTTGAACCTTCTAAACTCCGAGAGAGAGATGTGGGAAGAGGAAGCGTGATAAAAAGGAGATTTTTTTGTGTGGTTTGATAAATTTCTCATCAGGTGATTTGTCATTTGTTGAGCTGAGGGCTATAGAAGCATAATTTCATACTCCCCAAGGCTCCACATTTGATTTAAAATAAACCAAAATGGACTTTAAAAAATAAGATCTTGAAAGGATACTTTGTTCTTTTTCTCTGAAGCAAGTCCAAAATCAACAACAACAAAAATGAAACTCTAAAGGATGGAATGTCTTAATCTGGATTAGTTTGGTCACTGTTTAATTCAATTTAATATAACTCAATGAACTTTTACTGAGTATGTGATACGTGTAGGGAACTATCTCTTTTATTTTCCTGTCTCATGACTGTGTGTCTCTGAACTTTAGAAGCTGGTTGAATAGAAGGTGACAGGGTATGTAAATTAGAGTCTGGGATTATATTTGGCCCTTTAAAACTAAGCTCTTTGTACTTTCTCAACTAGCTAGTTTCAAGCAGAGATGTGATGGTAGAAAAATGTCTGTTAATAACAAATGAAAGTCAGTGCTATTACTTACATTATATTATTTAAATTTTATTTAGTTAATGAGTCCCCATCTCAACATTCCAGTAAGATTAATACGTATACACAGGGGGAAGAGGGTGTGGCTCATTCTCTTGATTTCCTAAAAGACATATCCAAAGTATTTAAATGTGAGCTATTATAATCACTTCATAATAAGGTACACAGAACAATCCTTCAAGAGGGTGTGATGTAAATGTCTCTACTTAATAATGGCAGTAACATAAACTCCAGTTTACTTATCCCAAGCAGGTGGTAAATCCAAAGTTTTAACTTAAGCATTACTAAGACCAGAGACATTACTTATAATCAATATAATTTTGGATTTACAAGCATAAACAACAAAAACCAGAAATGCCAATACTAAATTTCTTTTATTTCTGTTATTTCCGAACTTGCAAAATTGATGCTAATCCATTTAGAAGTCTATACAAATTTTTATTCATGAACCCAAGTATGCAGATTTTACCACAAGATTATTGTGTTAGAGTTTTGCATTTAACTATAACTCCTTAGAAAAGTATTAATATTTGGACAAAATGTTGGAACTGTTTAGCACTTTGTTTCCCATAAGACATTCAAAGACTTTTATAGACACAGGTATTAGCTAATTAACGCTCCCTACATCAATGAGGTGCAAGAAGACCTGGGAAGAATGATCCTCATTTAAAACACAGGGAGTAAAAGACAGAAAGTAATGGCTCATAAGATCTGACACATGGCATCTTCCAGGGATGCTTGGGACAAAGGAGAGAAGCCACTGAGCTCCTGACCCAGGACCTTATATCTCGATCAAATTGTGTATCACGGCTGAAGGCTCAAGAGTTCACACCCGATTGAGAGTGTAAAGATGACACTGATTTTTTGAACTGGTCCTTACCAGTTCTGGTCCTTTCTAGCACAGAGGGTGAGAGAGGAATCCAACTCGATCCTTGCCATCTCTCTCAACAAATAGAACAGAAAAGGCTGTGGAGCTGCCACACGGTACAGAGATGGAGGACACATCCCTGATGAGGGCGAGCTTTAGTGAAAAGCCTTTCTATGTTCTTTGTTCTATACTGGAAATATTTGTGTATGTAGCACCATGGAACTTCAGAGCCAGAAAAACTAGCCAAATCTCATCTCTCTCCCCTTCTAAGTGTGTGGTATGGAGTTTCTACACCCAAGGCAGGTTCTGTGCCCTTATCTAAAAACTTGAGGTGATAAAACCTGTTGTCACCACATGATTATGAGAAGTAAATAGTAAAATATAAAAACATTTTGAAAATTTAATGGACTCATTTTATTTTTCCTCCTCAAATAGACCTATCTATTCGTGGGATTCGAGTGGAGGATAAAAATTTAAGCATAAAGGTTTGTATTTGTGTAACTGGATGTGTTGTTTGCGTTTGAACTCAGATTTTTTCTGTGAAAGATTCTGCATAGAACTCTGCTTATATTCAAAAGCTGAAAACTAGCTCAGGTCATTAGAAATGCAATGTAACTCAACTCAAAACTTTCTTTGTTGGCATAATTAATTGAAAGATTATCACTAAGCCGTAGGATGGTTCAGCTCAACTGGAGTTTAAATGCAAGAGACATTGTGAGTCCTTACACAGGACTCAGTATACAGAACCTGAAATCAAGTTAGGAAGTGCCTCACAGGTGATGAAATATCAAGAGGGAAACAACTGAGTCTGTAGAAGGAGCTGTTTACTCACTCCAAATGCAAAACATAGAACTGGCTACAGTATCTAAACTTTCACATAAATCTCAATTTTCTGGTTCTTGCAGAGCTTAGAGGTATTTAAAAATTACAGAGGAGAATGTGTAGAACTCCTAGGCTGACAAAATTTTCCTCAAAAACAGAAAAAGAAAAACAGTTTTGAAATTTCCCTAACATCTATTGCCATGATTCTAATTACAAAGAATGCAAACATAAAAATCTTTCGGTTGCCCCATAATAATTATTCTTTCTTCTGGACAGGAGCTCCAAGCTAAATGAAATAATTGTTCAGGTTCAAGGTTGTAAAATATGTCAATATTCTGATTCAGCTTTGATTTATTAGTTTTTTAAAAATACATGAGCTTAGGTCTGGCTCAAACAAGTACCCTAGGTTTTGTTTGAAAGAATTAAAGTTCAGTTCACAGCTGAGTTAACAAATAACAGTAAAGTTAGTTTCATATCGACTTTAGAAAACCTTGCAGTTTCTTTTGGTTTGAAATTGAGAGGTATATTGAAGCCAAATCTTGGCTTCAGAGTCTGGGAGGTTCGCTTGGGTAGGCAATTACTAAGAAATAAGAGGCTGAGTTTTACACAGTGCCTTTTAAGAAAGGGAAAAGAGGGAAGTGACCATCTGCTTTGTAAAGAGTAAAGGAAGTGCCCCTGTTCTGTGCAATTCCACATGAGAAGTCACTGTGGTGTGGCTTCCCCTGCCACCCTAAACCTTGAGTTCCTGGCAATTGAACCAACAGATCACAGGGACTGGGTAGAGAAAGAGAGAAGACAGTCAGTCTGTCCACATAGGCCAATTTCTTCTCTTTACACATCCTCCCACTGTACCAAAGGTTGTCTTCTCAAGAGGCACACCCACGTCTGCTGCCAGGAAAAGCTTTCTCTCACCTCCTTTACCTCTTCCTTGTCTAATTTAACTTAAATGTCTCTTCTCAGAGCTTCCATGATTCTCTCTTTCAAAATTCATGCTTCTCTGTGTTTTTTCCTTTGTTATTCTCATTACAATTGTAGTTACATATGTGAACACTTGTGTGGTTATTACTCATGGATGATGTATTATAAGTCAGGTTTTCACTGCTATAACAAAATACTTGATGCAGGCTAACTTGATAAAGAAGAGAAGTTTATTTAGCTCACAGTTTTGGGGGCCAAAAGTCCAAATGGTGAACCAACAACAAGTGCTGGCAGGGCTGTGGGGAGAAAGGTACCCTCCTCCACTGTTGGTGGGAATGTAGATTGGTCCAACCACTGTGGAAATCAGTATGGAGACTCTTCAAAAACCTACAACTAGAGCTTCCATTTGACCCAGTTGGGTATCTTCCCACAAGAATTGAAAACATCACACCACAGCAATATATGCAAAACCATGTTTACAGCAACACAATTTATAATAGCTAAGTCTTGGAAACAACCCAAATGCCCACCAACTAAGGAATGGCTAAAGAAGATGTGGTTTTTCTATACAATGGAGTACTACTCTGCCATAAAAAAGGATAAACTAGAGACATTTGTAGGTAAACGGATGCACCTTGAGCGGATACTCTTAAGTAAAATAAATCAGACACTCACGAGTACACATCAAATTTTTTCTCTGGTATGAGAAACCATAAGTGTAAATAAGGACAAAGAGGTATAATAGATATTATGTAAAAGAAAGATAATATGCAAAGGAGAGGAGAACTAGAAAGGGAGAAGGGAGAAAAGAAGAAAGGGATAAAGGAAAGAAAGGGAAAAGGGAAAAAAATGGAAAAACATAAATAAACCTGCTGTAAATAGGGAAGGGGGGAAGAGGAGGGGTGGGGTAGGGAAGAGGGAGGAAACCAAGATACATCATGTACAGGTACAAAATAACCGTGATAAATGTGATCATTATGTATACAATGTACCAATACATGTTCTTTGTAGAAAAACAAAACAAAATAAAACAAAGTCCAAATGGCAGGGCACAGGTTCTGAGGAGGCTCCCCTGGGCTGTGTCACATCATATGTATATGTATTCCCTTGTCTGTGGTCTCACAACTCTGCCTAATAAAGCCACCAGATTTCAATCAAGGCGCTCCACCCCTCAAAAATTAATCTAATCTAGTAACTTGCCAAGGGCCCTATCTGTAGACACCTTGGATTAAATTTTCACCCTCTAAATACCATCAGTGTAAGACTTTTGGGACTAATCCTATGCACAAATTTGGGGGGGATAAACAATATTCAAACCACGGCAGTTAGTTGACTTCACTTGATTGTATATAAAGTGAAGAACAATGTTTGCTTCTGAATCCTATAGTCCCTGGCCCCACACAGAGGGTTTGGTATAGTAGTTCCCCAACAAACAATTGTAGAATAGCCAGCTCTCTGCCTGCACATATACTATTCTCATACATTAATTGCTTTTCCCATCTTCAAGTCCCATTTTGTATTCGAAATACCCTTGGCTGGGTTAACCTTTAGCAGTTAGCAGAAATCATTAAAACTCTTACTGACTGAGGCCTTAAAATGTGATGGACATGGCCAGGCGTGGTGGTGTATGCCTATAATCCTAGCGCTTGGGAGGCTGAGGCAAGAGGGTCACCTCAAGTTCAAGGCCAGCCTGAACTACATGTGGAGATTCTCCTCCAAAAAAAAAGAAAGTGATGAATATGAGATCAAAGGTGTCATAGACATTATTTTACGCAAACTTCTCAACACTGTGAAGTATGGGAAGTTAGTATTTCTTTTGTTATAGGAGAAGAAATCAAGGGTAGCTCAAACCTAGGAATGAGGTACACCTGGTTAGGGGGGTTCAGTGAGGATCTTTGAGACAAGAGGAAAGGTAGAAAGAGACAATGAAAGTAGGAGTGTGTCAGTGAGAATTCTTTATGGCTTAATCTCTCCAGGGTCAGCCCTGTCTATTCTATTTAATAGTGATGCATATACCATATGTGCTGCTGTGGGCTCTAGCATCAAACACGTATTCCATAGTTGAATCCCTTTTGCTGGTACTCAGAGGAAATTGCAGATCAAAGGAGAACTCTGAAAAAAAGACTTGACTCTGTAGCTACTGTTTTTAACATCTGTTAAGTGTGTTCTTTCTTTCTGTGTCTCTAGCATTTTAGCTAAGACACGGGTGGTCAGAATAGGTAAGTGTCTGGCCTCTTCTAATTGTGAGTCTGCAGTTTTGTGTTGCCATAATAATTTCCACTATATTCTGTCAATGGTTCTCACTTCCCTTCAGACTGAAGATTTGTCTAGCAACTGAAACAGTTCCTAACAACGTCTGAAATGCCTAAACCGATGGTGTCGTAATGGTACTTAAACCTCCGTTCGTATGCCATCAAGATGAATAGGTAGAAATTTGGCAGTTAAAAAGTTAACTTGCTCCATTGTCCCAGCCACACTTTTCTGGCATCTCATTCCCATCCTTGGAGCTGTGATGGGAAGCAGCTCCTCTGGAGTTTGTCATGTAGCACTTTAACTCTTCAATGACAACTGGTATGTGCACAAGATTGCAGAATACGCCCTCTTCCTGTACCAAGGCAGCCCTCTCCTCCTCTGTATTTCTATCCTTTCTCTAAAACTGCATTGATAAGGCACTGTGTTAAATCTTGGCATTTATATGTTTTGTTACACTATAATTTTTAAGAAGGGGGTGCTGCTAATGAATAGAGGTACAAAAGAGTCTCACAGGGTTTTAACTAATAGGACTGTAATTATTTTGGTGTAACCTGAAATGGTTGGATTAAGGACAGATTTGAAACATAAAGATAGAGGTCTTTGAGAAACAGTAATGATGAAATTGGATTATGGGATAGACAGAGATATTCTTTTGGGGCAACACCCGGTAACTTCTGGATTTTGCAGCTGTAGTTTAAAAATGTGGGGCCAAATGTTAGTTACCATGTTCAGGAAAAGATGTGCCTGGAAGGAAACAGAACCCCATAGGTCTCTATTCCTGTCATTTAATCTGAATCCATTTTCCCATCACCACTGAGAAACAGGAAAGCTTCAAATGATCTACCATGAACCAACCGGCAGCCTCTCCCCTCTTATTTTGTCATATTTTTCTCTCATAAACTTCTGGCTATTTACAGTATTATGCTTTATAAAAGAGGGGAAAGAAAAATAATAATACAAAGATATTACATCATCCTATCTAATTTTGCATGAACTCTTAAGAAGAAAAATTCATTAAAATGCCAAAGGAAAAAAAGGTTAATGAGCAAATCACTTCCATTTTTCCCCTTATTACAGTTTAAAAATTCACACACACAAACCCCCATACACATACACTACAAATGGGAAATAATAAATTAGAAAGGGACAAATGTGAAACATATTCACAATATTAAAATCAATAAAAGAAATCCAACACACTACAGCCGTAAGCATGAGGAAGCCTCTTTAAATATTTTTATTTCATTATTAATATTTTATCAAAAAATAATAGTTTTAGCACAAATTCCATTTTTCAAAGCTTCCATGGCTCCAACACTGAGGTTATCTTGTTTGGCATTAGAATAGCTCATGTCTACATTAAAGCTGGAATCTTAGAAGTGACATAAACAGGCCTTTTTCTATAAAGATAAAAGACTAAGCTTTAAAGGATTTTATATTTATAGATAAATGTTTCCATAGTAATCAGTACTATAAAACTTGCTGGTGTCAGCACTCTTTTGCATACAAAAATGGCTCATATTAAAATGAGCCGGATTCAGAGAACCAAATGTAAATTCTTTACCTTTTTTTTTTAAAAAAAGGAGAAATAAATAGAAAAAAAATAAAACTTTTGTGAGAAGACCAGAAATCTTGCTGAGTTTTGTTGGAAAATTCTCTAGTTTTGGTCACATGTGCCATATACTCCCACAGAACACACAAGGGATGAAGGCCTGACCTTTCCAGGCAGTGTGGACCAGGATGAAAAGTAGTTTACAACAGCACACTCATTATTACAGCCTCAGATGATGAGCTTGGAGCTATGCGTTTTAGATTTTCCCAGTGTCTGAGGTCAGTTTTGTTTTAGGGAGAAGGAAAGTTCAAGAAGAAGGAAAACAAAATTCAGAAGGAAGTAGGCTTAAAAAGACAAAAATGTAATTGTATTGTCTAAATAGCAGTGTCAGGAAGGCACGGGATAAGTATAACACTGTAGAAAACAGGTAAGAAATCTGTATTTAATATCTATGTCCAAAAGAAACAGAAACAACTTTGCTAAAAAATGTATACAAGAATGTTTGTAGCTGTCCTGTTCATAACAGCCTGAGAGTCTACTGAAAACAGACTAGGTCAATAAATTGAAAAATATATGAAATGAAATAGTATGAAATGAGAATGAATAAACTATTGTTATATGCAAATGCACAGACGTAATATTGAGCCAAAGAAAATACGCACACCAGAGAGGATGTGGTGTATAGCTTGGTTTACAGTTCAAAAGTGGACAAAACTCATCTGTGGGTTAGAAGTCAAGAAAGGGATTACTTTGTCGGGGAGAGCATCCGGGAGGGGAGCAGCAGAGTACTGGGGCCCTCGTAGTGTTTTCTTTATTAGGCTACTAGTAGTGTTCACTTTGTGGAAATTTGCCAAGTTGAGCACTCGTGATTTTGGTACTTTTTGCATGTATGTCATACTTTAATAAAACTTTTCTAAAAATACGACTTTAAGGCGGTCTGAGCCTTTTCCACTACATGTATATAAATGTTCCTATTATGATCGGCTCGGCTTTATCTTTCCTAGATACCTTCTCGTCTCTGTTTCTCTTGACCAGTAACCATTTGACAGTCCTGAGTTCACATTCAGAAGGCAAAGTACATGTGTACGTGCAGGCCTACTCCTGACTCCAGTCACCCACATTTTTATGATACCTGTGGAGACACATATTCGGTTGTCTGGGTGCCCCAAAGCCACCAAAGTCCAGAGCTTTACTGGAAAAAAAAAAGCAATTTTAAAATAAATAATGAAGCTATTCTGGACTATGTGGTATTTGAGTTAACCTTACAAGAGTGGTAAGAGTAGGCAAGGGAAAGCGTGTTAGTTGCAAAAAAATTTGCCCTGGCCACTCCCAGGCTCTAATGGGACCAGGCTGGCCTCCGAGGGATTGGCAGACAGGGCTCCTTGCTCCCTCAACAGGTAACTCTAGTTTGACATTCTCATGAAATGCCATGTGACACTCTGAAAAATGGAAAACTAAATGAGAACTTTCAAAAACATTCCATTTCAGGAGTTTATACTGCTCATTCTGAATAAGAGGAATCATCCTTTCTCTTCTTTTGTGAAATTCTTCAGCATGAGAAGTACCTAGCTATGAAGAGGAAGTGGCGAGGGAACAGTGGTAGAGAGTGGAGGCACTATTGTCCCTTAGTGACTATGACTATGACCTCAAGCATAATACTTCATCTCCAGCCTTAGCTCCTTCCCTACGAAATGGAAGTGATAATAGAGCATTGCTCATAGGATCATAGAAAGGATTAAATGAGATAATAGTAGAGTCAGCATGCCATTATATTCTGGCATAAAACACAGTAAGCACTCAATAAATGTTAGCTATTACTGCTATTATATTATTGCTCTTGAAATGTATTCCTCTTAATATCAGGATTTTTCCATTGCATGGAGCTTGTAAAAAATGGAACCCTGTCTGCCCAAATTAGAAGGTCACCAAACATCATGTATAATCTTCAAATAACCACAGGTAACACTGGCAATTATTCTTGCGGTGAAGGTTGAACGCTCAGGCACAGAATTCCTGTGACAAGATAGCTGTGTGTACAGGAAACCTGTCTCCAAAAGACTGTGAGAAAGAAACCTTCTGAACCTCAGCTTTCCCTGAGATTAGAATTGTCTTCTTTCTGATTTCTCCCATTCTTCTCCCTACCCTCTTTTTTCTCCACATCTGTACTTGTTTCCTGAGATTAGCGTAAGTTTAGGAGTCAGGTTGCTAGGGGACTAAGAGCCTAAACTTAAACTAAAGGAGTTAGTCAAAAAGGAAAGAATGAAAGAAGGTGCTAAAGGAAGGGAGCGTGTGCTGACAGGATTCATTCGTATGCACACGCATAATACTTTGGACAGTCTCCTGAGATGGGTTGCATGGCAATTTTGTTGCCTGTATTCAAATATATTTAATAGTCCTCATTGCATTTCTAATCATGTTGCTCATAAGGGAATTTCTACCCCGAGATATGACAGAGAGGCACAACAGGCCTGAGGAATAAATATTGGCAAAACAAAGAGTAAAATATTTTACCTGCAACGCTGGCCTTCACCTTTGACAAAAGCAAAACAAACAAAAACAAAACACTGAATATGGCCAGGAATTTACTTAGGATCCAAGAAAATGCTAAAAGCTAAGCTGGCAGTTTTTTCAAGATTTCTTTTCACTTCTTTTCTCCATCTCCTTTTTTCAAGCAAAATAAGAGCTATAAATGCCAGAGAAAATGCCAGAGAAAAGATAGTTGTTTTCTGTTTTGTTTTGGTTAGCCACATAATGATGGTCAGAAGATGGGGCTGGGGATTTAGCTCAGTGATTAGAGTGCTTACCTTGCAAGCACAAGGGCCTGAGTTCGATCCCCGGCACCACAAAAAAAAAAAAAAAAAAAAAAAAAAAATGATGGTCAGCAGAGAGAAATTTGAGAAGAACCAAGGAAAGCTTTGTGGCAAGATTTTGGTTCTTCACTTTGGTATTGTCAAGAAATCTAGATTAAATTAGATCCGTAGCCAGTGTTACGACTTGTGTCTAGATGTCCCCCAAAGCCTCCTGTGTTCATAGGTGGGACTGGAACCTTCATAAACTGTGAGCTAAAATAAACATTTCCTCCTTTAACTTGTGGGAGTCAGGTATTTTGTCCCAGCAAGGAGAAATTAACTAAGACAAGCAGATTTGCCAGGATCTAGGAATATTAACAAATCGTAGAGAAAGAGACAAGATTTTCTACTAAAGCTTGTCATGATTGAGCCATAGCATGAAATTACTTAGTGAAACTGTATCATGTTGCATTTTCAGGCGTATCTTCTATACTCAGGGGCTAAGTTCATGGCTGGTGGGCTCTTTAACTCTTACTGTGAAACAGCAAAGGTTATAAACTTGACACTTTAGAAACCCTCAACCAGTAGCAGCGACCATCATCATTATAGCCTTATGGGAAGTACCTTGACCAAGAGGTTCCCACACAAATTTTTACCACAGAGGCGAAATTTACCAAAGCAAGCCAACTGCTTTCGAAAGAATGGCAATTCCTGGATTAGGGTTAGTGTTAGGGTTACAGGTTAGGTCTAGGGTTAGGGTTAGACTAAAATTTGAATTGGTAAAAAATTCCACATTAGATGAAACTAGGGGTAGCATTATACAAATGTGCAGGTGGAATAAATTGACCTAATGCTAGTTTCATTAGGCAGCTTGTTTCTGAACTTAAGTGAGGCATGTAAAAGAAAAGTGCATGCCTGTAATCCAGTATTTGGAGAGGCTGAGACAGGAGGATGGCTGGTTCAAGTTCCACTTGGGCAACTCAGCAAGAACTTGTCTCAAAATAAAATATAAAAAGGGGGCCTAGGTTTGTAGCTCAGTTGTAGAGTGCACGCCCTTGGGCTCTGGCTTTTATCTCCAATATATACGTGAAGAAATAAAGAAAGAAGGGAATCCTCTGCATACAAGCTAAACTGTGCTTTATGCAACAATTCACTTCCATGTCGCAGAGATAATTCCACAACAGGGGAGGACACCACAGGTCTGTCTGGGAGCACTGAGAAGTCCACATTGTGGCAGGTGAAATATTTCATACACAGTCAAGCTTTCCTCACATGTATTGTATTTTCTTTTACTGTGTATCCTCTCCTCCCTTCAGGCACCTTTCCAGTACCTCTGGAAGACAGTGCAAACACACGGCAAGACAAACGAGCCAGAATCAGACCCTTGGTCTTGGAAAGTTTCAACAGTTTAGGTTAAAATTGTTGGTGAGGGCTGTAAAATTTTAGGAATACACTGAAAACTGTCGACTTGTGCTCTGAAAATGGGTGAGTTATATGGTAATAGAATTATATTGTAAGAGTTGTTTTTTAGAAGTTACCAAGTGTAGGTCAGACCATAACCCACAGATTTGGAAGAAGAAAGTAAGTACCAGGATACCCTGTGCTCAAACTAAATAAATATTCTGTTTTAGGAAAGACAGGAGTCTGAAATCTCCAGGGCTTTTGAGGATAGAGTCCTAGAAAAAAGGGCTCTCTGATTTGTCCACCTGATCACAGGGCAACTCTTAGGAGGGGTTGGGTAGAGATTCTGGGATAGATCTGGGGAGTGTGAAAATGGAGAAAGTGCTACCTTCTGCTTTCCAGTAGTCCAGCTCCACAGGTGCAAAGGCCATGTGGGTGTCCAGGAAAGTGACCCCACACAGCCTCACTGAGTCTGCTGCAACACAGAGGCATGGGACACGCGTGGAATGCTTCCCAGGCATCCCAGAAAAGCTCAGATGTGGCTCAAAGAACTCAGGGACTAGAAAAAACAAAACAAAACAAAAAAGGGATTTTAAGGATCTATATGAAGAGAAGTGTGTGGACCACATGATAGCGAGGGTACCCCAGCAGATGACAACATGAATAAATTGCAAAGAAGAACACTGACAACTTCCTTGCCTAGATCTTGGTAGTACACAATTCCTCTCTCATAAGCAACCCAAGGCAAGGAAAGGAGACCCTGAGTTGACCATAAATTTTTGCCATTCGTTCAAATGAAGGATCAAATTCAGTTTTAAATAAACAAAAAAGTTACATTGATTGAGACTGAATTTGGAGATTGAAATTTTATCTATTGCAGAGCTATTTTAAAATCAGCACAGGAAATCACGAGCGCCTGAGGTCTTAAATGCCACAAGCTAGAGTGGGCTGGTTTTTTACAGAGGGTGGAGAGAGATTTTTTTTGCCATCTATACCTCTTGAGGCAGATCAACTGGACATTCCAACTTCAGAAGGAAAGAACCAGGAAATTAATGAGACATTTGCATTTTCTTTTTGAGTTTGAATTACTTTCTCAATAATGAGCTCTCCTTCCCTGAGAAGTAACACTACAATGACATCAAGTCATTTCATGGGTTGAGGTATTCCATTAAACCTTGAACAATCTATTTAGAACGGCTTTGAGTTTGGAAGGGGAAAGTATATTAGAATGTTTGTTATAGGCTTTTTCCATATGAGTCATATTATAAATTGCCATTCAATTTATCCATGTGTGCTCTTATTCCAACAACTCTTGAGTCTCAGGACTGCTTCTTGGTTTCTTATGCACCAGAAGTCAAAGTTACCAGGAAACACACATGCTTGGTATTTGGCATTAAAAATGAAATCACATCTCTTTTGAACTGTTACCCCAAAAGAGGTAACAATAGTCCTTTTACTTTCCTAGTTTCTCTTTCTCATTCTTTTTTGCTAGTTCCCTCACCTGTAACTGATCTCTATAGAATTCAGGGCAGAAATGGGAAGCCTCCTATCTTCTCTAAATATCCCAGTAAGGTCTCATTATTTCCATGGGCTTAAACATCATTTTAATTCTGCTAATTCATTTTAATTAAAATATTTTAATTCTGATAACTTCCAAAATGTTTATTTCTGATTCACACCTCCTTTCCAAGCTCCCTACTTCTATACAACACTACTTATTTATAGATCTCATAGCTATTTCAAACTTTAAAAATCCAGAATGATATTTTTTTTCCTCCTCCAACTCGGTTTCATATCATGAACAAATCTTGTTCTCAGTAAATTGCACCACCATCTACTCAGTTACTCAAGTGGGAAACATAAGTGCCATCTCCAATTTGCATATAAGATAAATTATGACCATCATGTTCATTGTTATATTCTTACATATTAGCACAGAGCCTAGCACACAGAAAGAATTTGAAAGTATTATTGATAGATTAGTGTTAACACTGCAGAAGACAAGTTCAGATACACATGCGTGTGTATATGTATATGTGTATGTGTATGTAAGGGAAAAACAAAAAGTTACAAACATGCAATTATCCATACTTAGACCCAACAAGACAGTGGTTATGGCACAGGCACCTTTTCATGTAAAAGCAATACAGAAATAATGTACATACAGGAACACCTCACTCGTCTACCTGTGAGATCTGTTTAGAGGATGATCTCTAAAAGTCACCTTTTAATCTGTGACACTCAAAAAGTGCTTAAAGCTTTCCCAACTTTATCAAAAAGAATAATTAGCTAAGACCTGATAATGTACCACCCTAGTGGGAACTCAATTGTACACTTGTTAATGGACTTTTGTAGCTTGTGTTTTGAATGTTTATTTGAACTTTGTCATCCAACTGGTTTCATTTGAAAATGGTTTACTTGCTTCAAAGTTGGAGTCAATGTGTTTGATATGTTTGTATGCTACACAAAACTACATGATCATTCTCTAATGGTAAATTTCCAGCATCCCTTCTTCCTGTGGTATTACTTTCTGGCATAAAATTTAAAATAAATCTCCTGTATTGACATACACCTGATTGGTTCTGTTTCCCTGGGGAATCCTGACCAATAAATTTTCCATCACCAACTCATTTTCAATTTGAATCCCATTTTTAAGAGTACCCTAGCAGCCACTAACAAGACTGAGTCTCATCTTTTCTGTTTGAGACATTCACAAAAGAGTAAGAAAAACTGGAGTTTGGATAAATGGAAGGACTCTGTTCTCAGGGGTGAAACACATCAGTCTTTGTGACCTCAAGACTCACCCTGGTCGATCTTCGTACCAACCCAAAGTCAACAGATTCTGCAAATGACTTTGTAGGCAAGAGCACAGCGATGCAAGTCCTCTGCTCTCCAGTCCTCTATTGACCAGTTGTATTGACTTAGGCCAGGTCAAGAGCTTTTCATTGCTTTAGTTCCCCCATCTGTTTGTGTAATGCTTATTTCTCCAATATTCTGTATTCCTTCCATAAGCAGGGGCCCCAGAAGGGCAAGTGTGGCTATCGATCTGGTGCTGCACCCCCTGAAAGGCTCCGATTAACAAGCCTGTACCCATTTTGCCCTGCTTTGTCACACATTAAAACCCTGGAGATTACCAGAAGTGTGTTTGGTTTGTGTCATTCTTTGAAAGATATGACTGTGGCCACAAATATGTGCAGAATACTGGTCGAGGACTCTTGAATCTTAAAGGCAAGTCCTTCCCTCTTCTGGTCACAATCTTTGATGGTGATGAAGAATGTGTTTACTCAAGTCCACAAAAGAGAACTTGGTTTGCTCTGTTTTAGCCACAGATTAGGATTTTCAAAGAAATACTGGCAATGTAGGTCATTTTTTTCTTAAAAAGCTTTGAAGCCATGCTGAAATCTTATCAGTATGTCAAGATTTAAAAACTCCCACCTGTACATCTCTCTTCCTAGAACTCTTTTGAGCAGCTGCTGCCTCCTCCTTTGTTGATTATGTGTGAACAGAAACGTAGCACACACTCAGCTCTAGGCACTAGAAACCACTGTAAGCCATTTCTCTCTCCTTATGGCCTATCTGGTAGGCAAATTCAAAGCAAACATGAATTCCTAGGGATATATTATAATGTATATTATGTGATTAAATTGTGCTGGCTCACCTGCGATGGATTTGTACTCAGTCTCTCTCAGAGCCCCTATTTTTCCAGCAGTAATCTTCCCAAAGGGAAGGCTTGCTCACTGGGCTCTTTTCAAAAAGCGTGCAAATCTCAACACCGCAGCCATTTAATGCCGCAAATGTGATTGTAAAGAGAGCACAACAGAATGAAAATATTGTACTTTCATCATTCATCAACATGAGGCTTATATGTAATATACCCGTTGCAGGCAGGTCTGGTGTGTATATTCATTTATTAAGGAAACACATCAAATTTCTTCACATACAGAAGCCATAGAAAGAAGGTCGAAAGTCAGCCAAAAAGTTAAATTGTGAAGAAAAATCTCCCGCAGAACAACCTGCTTCCCTTTCACTTTTGACCATCAAGACTTTGCCTCCTCTAGGTAATTTCTACATAAACCAATTAACACTAGCTTCTGTAACAACATTTCAGCCTTATAGGATGATTACATTTTAGGCCTGCCATAGAATATGTATGCTTATTTGTACTAAACATGATTCCTCCTAACCTCTTAAACTGCATTAGACCCAAACTTCAGACGGGTGTAACGTGCTGGCGGCTGGATTTAAGCATAGTTCCCACCACCAACAGACTAAAGCCAGTGAACTCAGTACAGAGGGATCCAAACAGCAGGGCTGATGGAAATGAATGCAAGTCACACCTCTGATCTAGTTAATGATTACATATATTGTCAAATGAAAAATCTTGGAGTATGCATGGCATGGAATTTACTTCCTGGCCCAAGTGACAATACTTTGCTTTCACTCCTCTGGAAAGGTGGAACGAAGTATTTTTAACAAATAACACCCAAGAAGAACTTGCCACAAAAGTGTGATTTTCCCAGCTCAGTGTCACAATTATTTAGTGTTTTGAGCACTATATGTCCTTTAATTTCCTATAATCCCTACCCATGGTATAATGTGGAATTCCATTTATTCTATTTTAATAGGGATGAAGTCATCCAGGGTGGAAACTATGACCTGATTGAAAGTACTGAAATGCTGCTATGTCTCAGACTGGGCTCTGGCACATGGAGAAGTATAAATTAAACTCTTCTGCAGACATTTGATCTCTTGCTATGAAAAGGGATATTGTGTTTCCTCTGTTTAACAGTATTCTCTGTCCACTGTGGAAAGAAGCCTGTTTGCTTAAAAAAGTGTGGCATATTTTTTCCACTATGAGTAGCCTTGCAAATGAAATCACAGCACGCACCGAATATAGTTCCAATAGTCTACATGAATTGTACATCTATCAAGCGAAGCCAGTGTTGAAATTGTGGTCACTTAATACAAGACGAATAATTTAATAATATGATGACTGATCACAACCACATCTCTGGATGCTAAGACTGGCGGCTTTTGTTGAGTGCCCACCTGCAGACAGCACTGTGCAGAGCAAGCTAAACAGAAACAGTTGTGCCTTCTAATTCCAGTTGATCTCGCTGCACACCAGAGGCTGCCCACACACAAAGTTAGGGTATTGCCATTACTGGTGGGACATTATTCTGAAAGTACATGCATGCTTCATCTCTTGAGCAAAACATTCTCTTCCATTTCCATCCACAGATTCTATGTGCTTTATTAAAACCATAATAATGCTTGGTGAAAGAATATGGACTAAAAATTCCATGATAGCATACTATGAAAATATCCTACAATAAACCTTTCGTTAGTATCTAGTATCTAAACACAGTGATGACTAGATGAACCAAAGTTATCACAAATCTTTAGGGAAAAGTTGTAGCCAAATGTTTTCAGATTCTGTTTTGCCAATTCTTCAGAGATACTTCAGGTATTACCAAAACATCATTTCGCACACATAGACTCCTTATTATCCCAGTGCCTTGAAGTCTCCTCTCCTGTGAGGATGCTGGTGCATCAGAAAAGTGCTGATTTAGCTCTTTGGTGCTGGTGAGAGCTGGAAGGAACCTGTAGACAACTCTTTCCCTTCTCCCCCACACCCTTGAGCCTCTGCTGAAAACATAGCTGCTCCTAACTTGCTTCTATATTGGGGTTTGGAAAAAACTGTGTTCAGTTCCTATAAAAATAGTTTGAAAATCATTGATGGAAGACATGTTTTTGTGTGCCTTAAGTAGGTTTCATTATTTAATGGCTTCTATAGAGAGATAGCATAGATGAGGAAGACTATGCGGCAGGTGCCATCAACCCACATGATAACTTTTATTATCATAGCAGGCAATAAAGTATACTTGGAAGAAACAAAGGATATCTTTTTCTTCACTGAAGTACCAATAACAGTTTATTTCACTTCGTAATGAAAGGAAAATATTGTAGCCTGGCGCACACTTTTTTCTACCCCAACCTAATTGGCAGTCCTTGCTTTAGTTAAATAATGTGGAGAACCAATAAAAAATTTGGCACAGTTACTTTTTTACATTAAAGTCATTTCTTGTACTAATGTGGCTTGCGAAATTATAGAATGTGCAACCCCAACTATTTCCTCATTATTTTGATGCTCAGTAAATCCTGTATTACAGTGCTCTATTTAATGTTTAATAATGTATGGTGAGTTGAAAAATGTTGTTTGACTCAATTTACCTAATCATTATTACAGTGTTCCCCAGAGTTCCCTGAAGATCAAGAACACCTGGAGCATTTGACAGACACAGATTCCTGGGCCCCCAAACAGACTCACAAAACCAAAATGTATAGAGGACATTCTTGGTTATCTGAATACTTAGCAGGCACTCAGCATGATTCTTATCATTTTAAAAGTGATTCTAAAAATGGAGTAGATGAAAACTGAGTTCAGGCTTTTCCTGAATTTAACATTTTCCTGCTTGTATGCTTCTCCCAATGAAAAATGATGATCCAATTTAAGAGGTTAAAAACTTGGTAGTCTCGGCAAATACACACCACCATAAACCTACTAGATGTGGCAAAGTGATTAGTTTGGAATCTGAAGCTAAATAGTTTACTTTTCTAATGTATGTAACTGTAAGAGCACTTGCTTTGTCAAAATATCCCTTCCTGTTAATGCATTTTAGTGGGAAAATAATCGCCAGGATATGGCAGCTGAGATGGGTGAGGCCAGGGTGTATTTATTTAGTTTTGAAAATTTTGATTGCATAATTTTTTATTGCACCCATTACCCTCGGGGTGCTTTTGAGTTTCCTTTAAACTCCCAAGGTTATCAGGTTCCAGACACTAAGGAACTGGAGTTGCCACATATTTATCCTTTGAAAATCCTTCCATCATATGATTGGTGTGTGACTTTGTGGGTGACAAATGGTTTCTCTTAATGAATGATACATGAGCTTTTCAAGGAAAGTGAAATATTAAGTGACTATCTGGTGAATTCAAACAGTATAGACAATAAAGCGAGGAAAGGTCAAGCAAATGTATATTATGAATGTGATGAGAATCACTTGGAGGCCCCAAGTGTACAACTGACTAATAAATCACTTTGGAGTTCGGCTGGTGCAGACTGGCTAACTTTATCTGTCTCCTACTGTCACTGCATGGGGTCC
>PVJO010005834.1:0-94349 GCA_004026905.1 Hystrix cristata | reverse complement strand
GATGGGGCTTCTGCTCTGCACATCACTGGACATGTCGCATGAAGTGACTGTGACTTCTGTATCCAGAGGAATGTCTCCTAGGTCTAGGGGAAGACATTACAAAGTAGTTAGTAAAAGGTACAAAAGAACATCAGCATGCATATGTACCTTAGATATTGACAAACCCTAAAGACCCGCACGATTCCAGGGCGCGGTGGCTAAGGAATGAACATCCTTTGAACTCATGCATGTTTAGAGAAGGTGTCGGCAACTGAGAACAAGGCAGATCTGTCTACTTTGACTGGTTCAGAAGGAAATTACTGAAAGATATTAGATCCCATGAATACCAGACAGGGAATTTTGAAGTTGTTGTCAGTGTATCCTTAATTTGTGTAGAGATAAAGCGCCCCCCAAAGAGAATTGTAGGCACATAATTATGAGGATAACTGGATTAAACTTCAGTTCTTTAAAAAGCTGCCTTAAAGAACCTTATTAAGTCAATCTTGGTGGGCAGTGAAGGAAGTATGGAATTTCTTAGATAAGATATTATTGACTTTTATAAAATGTATTTTAATGAGAAATAAACTTTAAAAAAATTAGGCCCATATAACCTTGCCGAGGAACTTCTTTAGCATTTAAGAAAAAAAAAAAATGTCAAGCTTACAGAAATTTTTCAAAAAAAAAAGTACATCTCCATCAATTTCATGATACCAACCCCAGGATAACTTTTTATACTAAGATCTAGTAAAGAAAGATCAAGGACTGAAAATCAGGGAAAAAACTAGATGCAAAAATTCTTAGCAAAATATAGCAAATTGAATCCAGTTTCAATTGCTTTCACATTTGTAATTAAATTAATAAAGTTCACCATATAAAACAAATAAAGACAGCAACCCATGTGACCTTCTCAATAGATAAAGTGAACGCACTTGAGAAAATTCAACAGTTGTGCCTGATTATGACAAAATAACTCAGAATGTTATGAAACAAAAGATTCATCTTCCATTTCCTAAAATGTCTATCGCTAACTGGCAAATCGCTGGAACTAAAGGGAAAGTTTCACAACACGCCTGCAAGAATGATCAAATAATTTTCAACAAAAGTGTAAGGAGATTAAATTGAAAAAAAGCTATTAATACTGGAGCACTATAAACATATAAAAATAGTGAACTTTGTCTGCTATTTCAGATTATATTACAAAGGTATTAAAAATGGAATATAGACTTAAATTACTATTTTAGGAATTTAGCTTTTGCTGAAATAGAAAACTTTTACAGTCTTGGGCTCAACTATGACTTTGTAGAACTAACCCTAAAAATATAGTCATTGTCAATTTCTTGTTGCTGGGACAAAATACCCAACACCCACAGCTCAAGAGAGGAAAAGTATACAGTACTTGGGCTCATGGTTTCAGTCCTCAATTGGCTGGCTCCCAGGAGTCCAGGGAGGCAGAGAGCAGAAAGAGAGAAGAAAGTCCCTGGGATATGAATGTGCCCTTTCAGGTCATCACCCAGGGACCCACCTCCAAGGATTGTCTACTGCCTGACAGCACCTATAATTATTGATCTCATCAGTGGACAATGATCCAGTCAACTTCCAAATACATGGGAATTTGGGAGGACATTTTAGATCTAAACCATAACGAAACCCATAATACATTACATTTAGTTTAATAAAATGTATTACCCATAAAATGACAACGCTAAGAATATGAAAAAGGAAATACGAATGGGGGAAAATGTTTTCAATGCATCTAACATGATAATTATTTCAGAATATATAAAGAATTAATTATTTATAAAGAAATAACTTAAGGATAACAAAATAGAGATTGATTAACATAATTGCACAGATTATTTCATACTCATTAAGGAAAGAGAAACTAACTCAGCATCATTATTTATGAAATAAAGTTTAAAACCATAGTCATATATTACTTTATACTCAGTAGTCTGGATGTAACACTGTCAAATATTTTGAAGGATATTTATAGGACTCTCACACTTTATTGAAGAAAATGTAAAGTGATATATTTTTGGAAAACAATTTTGAAATTCATATTAAAATCAAAATGATGTGTGACCCAGAAATTTAATCCATTTACTTTCACCCAAAAGAAATAAAAATCACGACTACTCTAAGACTTGTAGAAAAGCATGCATAGTAACTTTCTTCATAAAACTCTCAAACTATAATTCAAATGTCCTTTAATATGGGAACAGAAATCCAAATTAAAATATTCCTATATTTTCATGCCACTTAGCAACAAAAAATAAGCTACAAATAATAGTACAGCATTTGGGATAAATTTTAAGTACACTCTTTTCTCAAAGGGATCTATAGAAAAATAATGTATGTTTTTAATTCTGCCCATATGAAGTTAAAGAAAACATAAAAAGTAAGCTATCACAAATGAAAGTAGAATAACACATTCTTATAGAATGATTACAAAGAGAGATATAAAAAAAAAATCAGATTGGGAAACCAATGGAATCTGCAAGCAGAATTGCGCTTCCTTGCTGCCTGGTCTCTATAGTTCCAGAACACCAGTAACCATGATTGAAGTGAATATCTAGTCAGGGAAAATGTGATGTATTTACTTATTTATTATTTGTTGTTGTCCATGGTGTTGTTTAAAAAGCTGAACAGCACCAGAGAGATCTAGAGATGCTGATTTAAACAGCACATGTAAAAAGCACTAATTAGTGTACAAAGTGGCTGTTAGTGGCTGTTAGTGGCTGTTAGTGGCAAGCGGCTATTAGTTTATGAAGCCTAGAAAACAACTGTGCCAGACTGAGACAGGTAAACCAGTGTAAGGAGTTTTCTAAGGCAACAACATTAATGAAATACCTATAAGATATGACCCAGTAGGGTGAAAATGTTGAAGAAATATAATTAAAAACAAAATCTTTCTCATCCCAGAAATCATCTCTATAAAGGTAGAAGAGAAAGAAAGCTAGTTTATTATTGGATAAGCCTTAAGCTAAAATGCGATACACATCTCAGGCAATCTGCAAAGAAATTGTAAAGATATAAAGAAATCTCACTCTGTTATAGAGAGGTAAATAAGACCTATTACATACAAGTTCTAAAACAAACTATAGCATCTTAAAAAGAACCAATAGACATATAGTTAATGCTAAATTCACTAGGTAGTTGGAGTAATCATCTGTGTCAGCTAATTGGCTTAGTCCAAAGGAAAAAAAAAAAACAAAACAGTTTCCAGAAATCAACTGAAGTTAGATTCTTATCCTATTAAGAAACTTAGAGACAGATATTCTGTCTTCTCTGATGATTTCTTTTTGAGGATAAGATTCTCTGTTTCTTCAAAGATGATCCAGAGTAGTAAAGATGGTGAGAGATATATTTAGTGTATAAAAAAGCTTACATATCCTTCAAAGACTAGAGAAAGACCATATAATTAGAAATATTCTACTATAAACAATCTTAGAGAAGGCAAAAGAAGAAATCACATACCTTATATTCAACAGAGAGAAATAAGCCTGGTAGGATAATTTATATTTACTCTTACACAAATTAAACAAAAAATGTTGTCTGCCTTAAAAAAAAAAATACCTAATAGATCTGCACACTTTGAATAATTATTTTGAAGTCCTAAATTGGGTAGTAAAGATGGAATATTGAGAATTTCTTTGTACTTCTGTTCAATTTTATTTTTGTAATCTTAAAAGTGTTATAAAAATAAAATCTATTAATCTTTTTAATGTTATACAATGTCATTTGAAGAATAGAATAATGGAAAAAGTGGGCCCAAAATTCCTCAGAGTGTAAGTCAGTACCTCCTCAATTTTTGACTTTTAAAAATATTGCTAGGCAATATTCTGATTGAAGATTAAAAGTTAACACAAAAACTGTATTTCTATTCACATTCACATTCTTTCCTCAGTAACTTTTCAGATGTACTTTGACATGTCCAAAATAACTACACTTTCATCTATATTTGCAGTCTTACATCAGTGCATTCTCTCATTATTTCACTACTCTTCAGCCAAATTTATTTTATTTTATTTTATTTTACATTGTACATCATGAATTCTGACCCCAATAATTTAGATCACATTGCTATACTCTGTGAGGCCACATTATGCTTTCCTACTTAGTATTCATCCCCTAAAGAGTACTGCTTGTGTCAATTTGGATTATTGTACTTAATCTTTATTTAATGCAAATACTTTTCTAGTATATGGTGATGCAATTTCTGACTCTGATCAAAAATTCTAAATTTTCATGATTTCAAAGCCAGAAAATCAATCAGAATCCATTTATTATCATTAACTAATTTGATTTAACATCTGTCTGAAATATAACATCAAAACCTGAATGGTTATATAATGATATAAAGGCACAATGGAGTGTAAGCTATTAATTAAAATTTAATGTGGAATTCAAAATGAAATAGTTAAGTAGACAGTTAATTGCATGCAACTCACTGGGGATACAAAATTGTTGTAATAGATTTTTAATATGAGTTATAAGATTAGTCAGTCTATATAATAGCTATTTGAAATTACCTTGGCTTTGAGTTTTACACCGTTAAAATTGTCAGGTTTTCAAATATTTCGCAAAACTCTCTTTGGTATTCTGAAACAAAATGAAAGTATAAGTGAGCAACACGAGGGTACCAGGCCTAGGAGAACGTGGAGGATTTAGGAAAATAAACTTACAAATTCACATGGAGCTCACCGGGAGAAGCAAGCTCTCTTCTCTTTCCACGAGTGACATGTGCATCAGCAAACAGCCTTTCCATCAACAAGGAAAAGACCAGGACTTGGAAATACCAGAAAAAAAAAAATAGCTAATATGTTCAAATACTTTATCATGACCTAGATTTAAAAAAATAGAAAAATACAGCTGAGCATAGTGGCACATGCTTGTAATACCAGCACTAAGGAGGCTGAGTCAGGAGAATCATCATGAGTTTTAAGTCAGCCTGGACTACAGAGTGTCTTCCAGGCCAGCTTGACCTACACAGAGAGACACTGTCTCAAAAAAAAAAAAAAAAGGGGAAAATATAATTACCTTGCCCATCTAGATTTATATGGTGAAACAAAACAGATATTTTCATCAGTTTAGAAATTAATTATAAAAAGAAATGAAAAAAGCAATGATTTCAAAATATATCCCAATCCCAATTCAGAGACTTCCCACTAAGTGTTTTAATTATTATGATTATTGTTATTATTCTAGGTCTCAAGTATGTTTTCATGTTAATGTAGAAATAAAATTAGAAATTCTGTGATTTGTTGAACTCCAACAATATGCTAAGTTGTTTTGTTTCTTATATACAGCTAGATAATAGATGGTTGATACACAGATAAATAGAAGCATTATGGGATAGTTCTCCTCACTTCAGAAGTGGATTATAATGTAATGTCTTTAAAACATTATGCCTTGAAATGCTTGGGGTTTGCATTTGTTTTTGGTGACTATATGAAGATAGTTTGGAGGGAAAAAAGAAATCATGATAATAAAGTGCAGAAATGTCGAATTGTTAAATGTATATTGCTAAGAACAACAACAAAAAATGGTAACTGGAACTCAGAACTTTTTGGATCTAAGATCAAGCGTGTTTCCACTCTGCCACTCTGTCTCACCCATGTGCATAGGCACAGGTAACAAAGCATTCAAATTCTTCACTTTAGAAATACCTGATTATGAATATAGACCCACAGGTCATACAATTTCATCAACGTATGACAGTATTTTGATTAGAATAACATTTCACATCGGTGCTCATATGCTTATCTTACATTTTCAGCTCTCAGAGCAAAAATCATAACAAGAATAGGAATTATAAAAAATGATTGCTTATTAAACTGTGCATTGAAGTGTTTTAATAATTACTTCAGATAGTATGAATGCTTATTTATTCGTGTTTGATTTCATTATGTTTAGAATAACTTCCTCAAGTTTTCATGAAATTTGAAGTGGTGATCTTGATTGGAACCTCATTTTATAGAAAATGTCAGTGAAGTTAAGCAAGTTTCTTATTGTCGCCCAGCAACGTTAGGGTTAATGTGTGTCTGCTTGACTCAAACCTTAAAATGCCTGCTGGTTGCCACCCTCCTACATCGTCCATAAATAACACAGAACAGAATTTATATGACTAGTGGCAGAGTTGATTCCATGGTTGTCAAGACCTCCTCTTTCAATTCTCAGTCATATATCATGCCAGTAGCTTTGCTAAGTTCCTTCCTTTCCAGACATGCTACTTGATGGAGTTTTGAAAGACACTGTCACTAAGTTGGTCTTGTTCAAAATGTTAAAACAAATGTAAACGTCTGCAGCTCCTGGCGATTGTTGGTACAGCAGCTGTCTGAGACCGCTGGGGTTGAGCCTCCTTTTCATCCTGAGGACAGCACACAATCCCCAAGCCGCTCGTTCATGCCCAGTGCAGCCACGACGGTGCTCCTGTTTCGTGTGATGTGTGATCTAGGAGTGATCTGTGACCTATCCGTGACCATGGACACAATTCGCTTCCCAGAAAGTAAATTAAATGTGAAAAATGATAAAAAGTTTGATACACTTATCTCAGGACTGTGAAAAGCTTTTTCATATTGTGAGGGTGCCAAAGTGGAAAAATGCAGTTTGCATTCTCCACCATGTCTCCTACTCGACTTTGGTATAGGTGAACAAAAGCTTACAGATCAAATGGGACAGTGGTTTTCACACTGAAAGGGAAAAATAATTGCTTTTAAACTATATAAGCATAGGGAGGAAGAAATGGAAGGATAAGATAATTGTGAAATATGTGCTGAGATTTCAGAATTAAAGTCTTTGATAATAATTATCCAGGTGATTTATGTAGAGTTGCTGAAGTGTAGTCTACCAGTCCTCTTCAGTCACAGGTTAGAAAACTAGTGCCTAGAAAAATGTTATTTCACTCTTGATGGTGCTCTAGAATGATTCCAGATGAACCTCTGAGCCTTTCCTTGTGATGCTGAGATATCTGTATTATAGAGTTGACATTCTAAATTACTACTCGCAACGAGTTTAAGAGACCCCCCTGCCTAAAAAGGATTGAAGCATTTGCAAAAGTTATGCATCTAACTAGTGCCACACACAATTAGAATCTCAGCTTCCTCATGTCATCACAATAACCCACAATAATATTTGTGGTGCAATATTTGAAGAAGCTGGAAGTAACTGCTGTGTAAGCTGTGTATCCAACACTCATAGGCACACTGCACCTTGAAAGCATAATCTTAAGTGAAATAAATCATACCCACAAACATAAATATCACATTTTCTCTTATATGAGAGTCCCAAATTATAAATGAAGATCAAACTAAAAGATAGGTAACAGGAAATGGTAAGATAGATCTTTCTCAGATTCGAAGAGGATGGAGATGGAGGGCGAGAGGGAAGAAAGGGAAAGAGGATGATTAAAGGGATTAAAATGTGCTATGTACATGTACCAACTCTGCACAAGGAAGGAAAACATTATGCACAGCAAATGTGTACTAATAAAAATACGTATACATTAATAAACAAATAAAAACAGGTATAACCTGAATGAAGGCGCAACATACAGACGAACCAAGGTTAACTGAATGGACAGTTCTTGGTAGTTAGATTTCCTTGGTTTGAATTGTGAGCCACCGAAACTGCATGCAGGCTGAGCTCACTGCAGTTTTCACTCTCCTATTCAGTTTGTTGTGGCCTCATATTACCTTTCATGTAGCAAAAAGGGAAGGATCCTTTTATAAAAGTGGAATCATAGTTCTGAAACGCAACAAAAAGTGAGGGAAGTGGGTGGAAGGTGTTGTCAATCTCAATCTTGGGAAAGTAATCAAAATAAATTTTGCTAATATAAATACATTGTTTTGGCAAAAAAGTAGTGAGATTAAATTTCAACATGAAAAGAAATAATATAGTTACTAGATTTGGTAATGTGATGATCATCACTCTGGTTTGTAGAGTTCAGTATTTCCTTAGTTGAACTGAACCATTAAAATGACAACTAAATTACGTAATTGATATTTCTTAACAACCTATCTTTTAAGTTAAAATTATGTCTGATAGAAAGGCAATAATTGCTTCTGGACCATTCAGATGGACAGCATTTTCTTCCTCAGCTCTCTTCATTTCAAATGTGTGAATCATTTTCTCTCGTTTAGATTGTCAAGCATTATTAAATATACCACTCATGAAATATTTAGTTTTTCAATAGCTTGTGATATAAAATAGGCTTAAAAATTTTAACATTTTTCAGAGAAAGGGAAAAATAATGTATAGTCCTCGATGCAGAAGATCATTTTCCTACGCTTAGAGTTTGTTTTGTTTTGTTATGTTGTAGTACAGACACCCGAGAATCTTGATGAGAAAATCTTCCGGGTGGCTTCACGCTCATGTTACTCTCTCCCTCCACTACCTTGGAAGGCGCCTCGATCTCCGTCCTTTCTCTAAGCAAATGAAACGTGTGATCTCCTTTGAGACTGATTTTAATGCTGTTTCATCCCTTTGTGGAAATGAGATTAGAATTTTAAATGTTCAGAATCCAACAGCTTTAATGAAAAATGATAGGAATTATCACATAACTAGAGCTTAGAAAGGATGGAATCGTATTTGCACATTATTAAAGATCTGAATAATTTAGGTTATTTTTAGATTCGAATTGCTTAGAGGATTTCAGAAAAGCTCAAATGAAGCAGCTCAAGAAAGGCACTTGCTAGTCCTGATTTCAGCAATCTTATGTCACTGAAGCGTTTTCATGGTTGTCACAATGGAACATATTTTGGACCCCAGGTCAACATAGAAGAACTATTGAAATTTTCAGAGTAAAATTCGTGTAACTTTTACTTAATACTTATAATTTCTTCATTGTTTTCGAATGAATACTTTACTTTTCCTTTATTTTCTTTTTTTAGTTCTGTAGTAAAATATGTGTTTTCATGTTCTTATAAAAAATTGAAAGGCATTACAGCTTATTTACATAAATAAATATATGTAAGTGTAATTACATGTACAATTACATTTCAGTGAGGAGTCCAGGAAACACCATTTGCTTTACTCTCTTTTAAAAAATATTTTTTACATTTTATGTGTTTTAAGTATATTTTGTTTCGCAGTTAAAATATGAAAATAATGTATCTCTGCCTAGTTGTAAGGAAAACCTGGTGGACAAGTGTAAGTATTCAGTGAAGCCATTTATGATATACAGTTGTGTGGGACAGAAGTTTGGGGTTAAAGAAATAGTGTTTTTTAAAAATTAAGAATAATTAGAGATGAATACAACAAAACTACAAGGTAGATGGTCAAGGAACACAGATCACATGCCTTGCTAATTCTCAGGGAAAATAGAAAATATTTAATCAAAAGTTATTTACACTTAAATATTAAAACGAGTGAAGTAAGTGATAATAGAAAATAAAGGAAAATGGATCACTCCTGATTTATAATCATAAGTTACTAAATGGCCATGAATCTAATACTAAACCTATCGTTGGTTTTCATCTGTCGAAGGGAACATGTAATTTTTATATACTAAAGAATTTGGAAAAGTTTCTTTCTCTAACACAGTTGGTTAACTAGTCTCAATACCTAAACCTTATCTCATTTGTAGTTACTAATCCCCTAATGCTTTTGTGATCACTAGAGACTGAAGATTACAGAATGAATGTGAGGCTGAAATTTCACAAAGATGATTCCAAACTGTTCGGTTAATTAAGGACTTCTCTAGAGAAACCTTGGGAAAAATGTCTATATATCTTCAACTCTGAAAATGACATTTTAACTAGGTCACATAAACGCTTGTTATGAGATATTATACTTATTTTTATTTTTAATTCTAATGATATGATTCTTTTCATTTGCACTCGTTACATTTAACACATGCACTCATTACATATAACCACTACAGTTAGGATACTTGAAGATCTGCTCCTCTGTAAACCACCATCGCCACCTCTTTTTAACTCACCCCTTTCTCCCACCCCTAACCCTTATCGACCTAGTCTTAATTCCTATAATTCAAATGCTCTATTGCTTTTATTTTCAACGTTGTATTTACAATGTAGTCACACAGTATATAACTCCAAGATCAGCTTCTTTCCTTTAGCAAGATGAATTTGAAATCCATTTAAATTGTTGCATCTATCAACATCGTGTTCATTTTTATTGCTTAATATATTCCATTCTATCGTCCATAGTAATCCATTTGTGGATTCATTAGCCTTTTGTAGGATGTCCAGATTGTTATTCATTTGGGCAATGTAATATCCTGTGAAACACCATAGAAATGTTCCCTGTGAACAGAAATGTACTTTCATGTAAACACTGAGATGTAATGTAATGAAAACCTGTCCAGCCACTTTAAAGAGAATTTGTGCAATGTTTTATTGTGGCTAGAAATGTCTGAGAGTTTAAGTTCCTTTACCTCTTTTATACCCTTTACACCCTTCCTAACACTCAAAATTGTCAGTACAATATTATTTTTATTTTAGCTATCTTAATAGAGGTTTGATGATATTATAACAGTACATTTGTAAGGATCTAAAAAGTGATGAATGCTTTCTTATGTGCTTATTTCCTCCCTCTGTATTCTCCTTGGTGAAATGTTTGTCCATAGTTTTGCCCATATTTGGATTAATGATTTGCTTTCTTGTTGCTGTGGTTCAAAGATCTGCTACATATTCTTGAGGTGTAAGTTTGTCAGATAAATCACTTGCAAATATTTTTCTCCTAGTTTGTGACGTGCATTTTATTCATACAGAAGTTTATTTCACATAATAGACATCTCGGTTGTGATGAGATATTATTTCATAATTCCTAAATATTAAATTTCTTTTTTTGGTGGCACCTTAAGTACTCAATCTTCCAAAACTAGATCAGAGAATATAAATATTCTATACAGGTACTTCTGGGTCAATGTAATTCCAGAGACAGAGCACGGGTATGATCTCAAGAGTAAGGATTTCCATTTAGATATCACTGAGGGACTGTGACAGTTTCTGTCTGTCTGAAGTCATTTGAGGGTGGCATGCTGAGCAGTGGCAAAGCTACTTCTCTGTACTCATAATCTTGTGTAGAAAGATGTCAGAAGATAAGAACAAAACAGAAGAAAAACAGGAAAAAACAACAACAAAAACTGCACTTTTGTGTTAAGAGCTGGAAGGTAGCTAGTGGTAGATCAATCTCCTAGACTACGTGAGACCTTGAGTTCAACCCCAGCACTGCAAAACCAACAAAAACAAAACCCACATCTCTGTCCATGGTAATTATGTTTTCCAGAAATATCTTTCTACTTTCTAGTCTGTATCTTTTTGCTCCAGTTAGATACCACAAGTTTCTATCGTATTGTTATATAAATTTTTATTGGCTTGGCTGCTTTCTGTTTTAAAATTTAATGCTGCATACCATCGTTTAACTAATTCTAACAAAGTCCAGAATCTGTAGCCAATGGAAGAGTTTTGAAGTGTTTTTGAATTTACCCAGAAAATGGCTGTAAAACCTTGAACAGATCCAGAGATGAAAAACAGCGTTTGACTGAAGACAGGCTTCTGACCTCTAGTGCTTTCAGGACTTTGTGGTGTTTTCGTTTTGTTTTGTTTTGTTTTTCTTATATCTAAATTCATGCAGGGGTTGGGGATTTAGCTCAAGTGATAGAGCGCTTGCCTAGTAATTGCAGGGCCCTGAGTTCAATCCTCAGCAACTCCTCCCCCGCAAAAAAATTAAATTCATGGAAACTGGCTCCGGTTTTTGTTTAAAAAAATTTTGAAGCATGCTAGAACTCTGATAATTTTTCTTTTTTAGAATGAGAAGATACAAGATAAGGTAGTTATAACTAGATAAGTACACTGTGTAAGAAAGTATTTCTGTTTTTCATAAATTTAGAATTGTTTATATAGTTGATATTTCAAATCTGTTATAATCTATATGTAAATCTAAACTAACGTGAATACATAATCTAGTGGAAGTATATGAATTTACTGATTGAGTTCTGAGATTTAATATTATTTCATATTTTGTAAATATTTGTAAAAACAAACTAATAAAAATATCTTCTTTCAATAATGAGAACTGATTCAGTTTTAAATTTCCTGTAAGTTATATATTTTTTAAATGATTTTAAGTATTTTAAGATAGATAAAGGATTGTACAGATAACAATGAATCTTTTGTAATCGCAACTAATCTCTTTTTATAAAAAGCAAAACAAACCCACACTGGTATCTATTAAGACGTGACTTCTTGCTATTTAATAAGGATGGTAAAATTGTCATATTTAAAATCTTATGGATATCACTTAATTAGCAGTGTCTTTTTCTGTTCCAGATTCAGCAAGTAATTCTGGAAATCGTGAGGCGTTATCGATTCAGCAGGCACGATGGGTAGGAGGTAAGTGTGACGTTTCCTGGTCATGTCCATGTGGGTAGAATAAAAGACACGGTCATAAAGTATAAAGCTCCTAATTAGAATGTGTTTAGCAACTACCAGTGTTATAAAAGAACTTTTAAAAAGTTACAATATTGTCACTTTAAAATTTCTCAGTTATTATTGATTTCAAACAAACACTTCTATTTTCAAAACTATAATTATGTAAATATTCTTGTACTAGGACATGGGAGCCCTATTTCCCCAAAACACCAAATTTAACCTGTGGAGCAGGAACAAGTGTAGAAAAGGACTTGATATTTCAGACAGACTTTACATTTCCCAACAGAGTTATTGTTGTTAATGATTTTTCTAATCTCTCGTCTTCTTTCCTACCTCTTTTCCCTGATGTGGTCTAACTCCAATCATATTACTTTATCTTCAATTTTGATTATTTTCTCTCCATTTGCAGTTTTGGCTTCCCGGCTTCCCGTAGTTACCTACTAATATGTCACTCAATTTCTCAAAAGGAGATCGACACTTCCTTCTTATCAATATATATTTAAATATAAATAAACATTGTAATTAACATGGATAGATTTATTGATGAAACCCCGCTAGTCCACAATTTGTTTCCATTATAAATATGGATATAATGTGTTCACCGTTTTATACATGTAAATGTGGAATCTGTATACTCTTAAATACAACTACTAATGGTCCGATGCTTTGTCTAGTCAATACTGAGAAACCCTGTTTTAAACATATATCATTTTTTCTAGACTTTAGTTACTTAGAATACAGAATCGGTGACATTTAAATTAAACCACACACAGGCACATGTACCTGCACACACACACAAACACACACTTGAAAAAATTAGGTTCAAAAATGTCATTTCACATAATTATCAGAAAAACTAATTTATTGGCTAGATCCATTTTAATACAGTGTTTTAATCTTTGTACACAGGGAAAATGTCAACTGAAGCTGCATAAAAATGAAATATTTTTTGACTTTTTAATATCTGGAAGCAAAAAAAGTTACTTAAGTTTAAGAAATGAAGGTGAGGCTAAATCATGTCCTTTTAAAGTTCATTTGATAGAAATTTTGAATTGCTTTTCTAATGTTGAAGCTATATTGTTAATTTTATAATCCACTGAGGTATAAGGAAAAAAAATTCACATGAAGAAACCAGGAATATAAAATAGGTAGACTTGGAAGAGTCCAAAAATATCAGTTCCAATTACCATATTTAGTTCAATGTCATTAATATGTGATTGGATTAAGAAGACCCATAGGAAGATATTGTGATCTTGATGTGATTTTTATTTTCTGTATTTTGAAATTATATGCTCATTATACATGCATATATATGTAATTTAATATAGCCACATGTATACTAACTACAGAGAAATATATAGTAATATATACTATAGTAACTACAGAGGAACAACAATACCAAATAACAATAGCAATAGTCAAACATGTAAAAGAACAATTATTGTTATTGATTTGCTTTCTATCTCCTTAGTATTTCTTTCTTATTTCTCATTCAACAAATTTTCATTAAATCCTTTTCTATGCTATGCGACATGTCAGTGCAGACAAATGCAGAGTGTTGCTGCACTTGATCCTGTCTTCGGATCCCTAAGAGTCTCCTGCACAATGCAGTCTCCTGCAGATACCTAATAAATACTTATATCTGTATCATAAACACTACAAATGTGCTAAGTGAGAATGGACAGGAACCTGGTGTTCTGGCAGAAAATTACAAAAAGAAAAGCAAGGACCTGGCAGGAATATATGCCCATGGGCCATGGCAGCTTTAGTAAGTCAGAGTTACTAAGTCTCCACTAGTAACTCAGAAATATTAAGTAATGTAGGGCGTTTTTGGCATTGGGACGAGAGTGATATGGATAATGATGCAACCCTGTCAGCACACAGCTACCAACAAGTCTGTTAGTCTATTTGAGATGCAGATTTACTAAAGAAAAAATACTATTGGGTTAGGACTTGGTCGTTAAAAAATCCCTACAAATTTTGTGTACTTGGCACATAAAAAGTGAAAAAAATACATTTTGAAAAGTTGGAAAATTCAAGAGTTATATATTTGTGAGAAGATGTGTAGTCTTTTGAAGCAAGCAGTAGTGCCTTCAGATTTATGAGGTGGAGAACAAGCTTCATAACCACTAGGCACGTATAAAATGTAAATCACATTCAGCGCATCCAAAGCAAGATTTCCTGTCGCATACACCTGTTCTTGTGCTGCTTTGGCTCTCCTCATGTTCATCCTTGCCAAGGTTCTTTATTCATGGCTCCAGATTTGTGTTTTAGTAGAGGATTATCATGTGCTATGGTTTGTGTCTAGACGCCCCCCCCGCAAAGTCTCATGTGGTCGTAGGTGCAGCTTTTCAGAGTTGGCTGGATCTAGAGTGTGTGATGCTAGGATTAAGTGTGTGATCACAAAATTAGTCCACCAATTGGGTTGGCATAGTTTGGGTGTGGATAACAGAAATTTCCACCAAGGGTGTGAGTAGCATCACCCAAAGTGTGTGTCGCCTAGACGGGATGGAAGGGAGAGGCTGGCTGGCTGGCTGCTACTGCTGCTGCTTTGCTATTTCAGTGCTTGGTGCCTTCTTATGGCCATGAACTGTTTCTCCCTTGAAATGGCCCTCTGCTATGCCAGACTGCCTTGGAGCCAGCCAACTATGAACTGAAACTTGTACACCTGTGAGCTACAATAAAGCTTTCCTCCTTTAACTTTAGGCAGTGAGTGTTTTGTCACAGCCATGAGAAAAGTTACTAAAACACCATGTTTTAGATTAATGAAGACACTTTAGTGTTTCTAATACTGTGGTATTTGTGACTATTCTTTAGATTTGGTTTATAAGAAATGTCTTTAGTTTACCTTCATTTTTGATAAAAAAAAATCAAGCATAAAATTTTAGTTTGGTAGTTTTTGTTTTTGTTTGTCCTTACACCACTTTGAACATATTATATCACTGACTATGACATCTACCATTTGTATCAGCGAATATCCCTATTCATTCCTCAAAATCAATGTGACTTTTTTCTTGGACGGTTTTAAAATTTAAAAAAAAAATGTTTTTTTGGTGTTTCATTACTTGGACTCAAGTACACTCAACTATGATTTTCTTCGTTTAACCCACTTGGGGTTTACTTTGCCTTTTTCAATTTGTAGGGTGAGTCATTTCACAAGTTTTGAGGAATGTGTTACCTATTATGTCTTCAAATCAACAGTGAAGGAAGAAGGTCTAAGAGACCAACTCACATATGGGAACATCATGTCTTTTTAAAACTTCATTTAACGTCACTAAATGAAAGTAATAGGCTGATTGTGACCTCTCAAAAATGACATACTCCAATCCCAGGACACTGTGGATTCATTATGTCACGTGACAGAAAGGGCTTTGTGGGCGTGATGAAGCGTACAAGCTCTGGGAGGGGAAGATCATCTTGCATCATCCTGGTGGATTCAGCCTAATCACATGGGTCCTTAATGTACATACAGAATTTTTTAGGTAAAAAAAAATCCAACATGAAATGAATTTAGCCCTCTGTTTCCTAGCTTGAAATCAGAGCAAGGTGACTGTAAGCCAAGCAGTGCTGATTACAAGGAACATATCTGATGGGAGTTTCAGCGCTTTGATTAGAGTCAGGTGAGCACTTTTTGTACCGCCTGCTCTGGAGTAAGTCAGTCGTATGTGAAACAACTGTGGTCGCGAGGTACAGACAGCCGAAGTAACTCTCACGACCCTTGATAATTGGTCCACGGAACTTTCCAACCTCCTGCACGATAGAGGAAGTGTCTTCACATGCTATTTTCAGGGAGGCATTCCACAAGGTTGATAACAGAGGCTATGAGTTCCAGAGAGATGTGAAAGCAATTTTGCATCATTTCATTGGATGAAAAAGTCATAAAATCAGCTAAGATTCAATGAATGAGCCAATAAGGGCTAATTTCCTGATAAGAGAGAATGTAGGAATTATTGTGGACTTTTGTGCAAGTATTCTTCCATACCAAAATGCAGTTACTTTTAAAATATTTATTAATTATTTACATACTCCATGCATTATTTATAAATTATGACTACTTTAAAAATAATTGATTTGCTAATATAGTTGCATTTTCTTAAGTTAATGCTAATCACAATCATTTAATATAGCATTTCTGTGGGAATTTATATAACCCTAATTAAAATTGAGTATAATACATTAATTAATAATGTGCATCATTTAAAATTATGTGATCAAGTTAAACTCATTCCCAGAATTCTATATTTATGTCCCTCAATTACAGTGCAGATACGATATATCATTTTGACTACTACATGGGGTAGTATATAAATCTTTCATTATTTGATTGCAATGATGTTACTTATGTTCCTGGAACTCTTCAATCATTCATTAAAGACTAACTTAAAATGATCTAAGGTAAGAGCATGCTTCTTGCTTTCTCCTTTAAAAGTTAGAACAAAACTCAAGGAAAGTAAGAATGAATGAAAAGAGAAATGGATACCACAGCAAAAAGCACTATTAAACATTCATTAGAGTTAATGTTTGCTGAAGACAATCAATGAAGAATCAGAAAGTTGGCAAGCTTTTCATGAAGGTGCTTGGAAGTGGCTAATAGTTTCTTTTATTTTTATTAATAGATAATATTTTGATCAAGTACGTTGACAATTAGAGACAGTAAAAAGACTTATGAATATTAGATGTAAAATATTCTTCATGTATATTATGTTTGTATGTGAAGTGAAACCATACAGGCAGCCTGTGTTTAAATTTGTCAACTAAGCATGCGTCTTGTGTATAGTCTCTCAAGGTATTTAGACCATGGATTTTGAGGTTTAAATATGAAAAGAAATCTGGTAAATTATTAAAATATAGATTGTTTAGCCTTAAGTTGGATACTCTGATTCTTTAAATAAGTAAGCAGCCTAGATATTTAAAATTGTAATCCAAGGAAGACTTAGAGGTTTTATGAAGATAATATAGTTAAAAATGAATAATAAATCATTCTCAATTATTCCAGCATCCTAATTGTTTGATGTATCCTTTCTCTAAACCAGGAATCTTTCAAATATTTTTAAAACCAGAATTGTGGCTCTAAAAAATGATTTCAGGTACTTCAGGGTTTATATATGATTATGAAACATACTCGTTTGAAGGTCTAAAAAACACAGGAAAAAGAATAAAAAGCAACAACTTTTTAAAGTTTTTATTAGTATAATATTTATGGTACATGATTACATTTGTTACGGGGAACTTGTGATCCGCATAACACATCTCAATTCTTTATTTTTTTCCTTTCCCCTCTACCCTTCTCTTTCACCAGTAGCAGATTCATTTATTTATCTTAGCAAGTATTGAACATTTTTTTCCATTTTACAAAAGTAAAACAGGGAAGACATGATATTAAATTAAATAATAACAAAATTTCTCTTCTCCTTTCTCATCCTTTCTCGTTACACTTCCTTTTCCTTTCTTCTCATTCCTTTTGTCCTTTCTCTTTCTCCTTTTTGTAAGAAAAAGTAAGAATATATATTATATGTTCTCTATGATTCTAAATATAAATTAAAGGCATTGGATTATAACATAAAATTCCAAAGAATTAAAAAGAGTGTTTTAAAAAACTTAAATATAACTAACAAGTAGATAGCCATTATTAATGTGTTATATTGGTCAGAATTGTTCAATACATTAATAAGCATAATTTTTTGTTTCTGTCACACTCTTTTAAATACTAAATCAAAAACATATTTAAAAGAGAAAAATCTCACACTTCAAATTAATGTTAAAAGAATATCATCTTGGTTCCCATTAAGTTAGAAAAATTTAGAACCTAATAGTATGTTTATTTTAATTTGAAATTAATTCATATACTGTACGTTGTGAAATAGTTTACAAATTATGAGATACTGCATATTTCTACTAGCATTTAAAAAACAGTCCTAGTAAAATGGTATTTTTGCACAAGTGTATTAGTTATAAAATTTAATAGATTTTAAATATTTGATTTCAAAGACCAACCATATATTTCTAGGACAAAAGCATTTTCTAGTATTATGTTGTATGCTTATTCTACAGTTCTTATTTTTTGTTTTGTTTTGTTTTTAATTTTCAAATTTACTGGTACATGTTCGCAGTCCATCTTGATTGCATTCTTCATTGAAGACTCGGCAAAGATACATAACACATCTTAATTCTTGTTTTCAACTTCTTCGCTACCCCTTCGACCCCTCCCTATTTCCTTATATGTAATTGGCTTTTTATTTACATTTTGGGTTTCTCATATAAACTGTGTGATATTTAAATTTGTGTATCTGGTTTATTTCACTTAACATATGGTCTATGAGAAAAAAAGGAACTCTGTTAAATTGTTGGCGGGAATATCAACTAATAAAATCACTATGGAAATCAGTATGGAGAGTCCTTGGAAAACTATAATAGAAATTCAGTTAGGCCAACTATTCCTCTTCTAGGTGTCTTTTTGAAAGAGTTAAAGACATTATATTACGATGAAGATACTCATGTTTATAGCAGCAAAAATCATACTAGCTAAATTTTGGAAGCAGCCTATATGTCCATCAACAGATGAATGGATACTATGGTTTAATTTAAAAATACATTTGTTTATTGTTATTTGTACAATGTATTTACAAACATTATATATATTCAGAATAGTGAGCTCAATTTAATAGAAGATAAATAAATTTCCATGTTTAACAAATCATTTATTTAAAGGAAAAAAACAACGTTTTTAGAGATTTTAAAAAATATATTCTACCAGAAGTATGAAAATGCATTTCTTTTTATCTTTATCAAACCTGCTTGCTACTTGCTATTACTGTTATCAAAACGCCCCTCTAAAAGCGCACTGTGCTGCTGTCTGGATTGTTAGCTGATAGACTTTCGAAGTGATTGGATGATGAGATTTCTAACTGTATCAGTGAATTAATCCTTTAATGAGATCATAATTTGATGTCACCATCAGAAGGTGATAGAAACAAGCAGTCAGGCTTAGTTAAAGCAATTGAATCATTGGAGCTTTGTCTAGGGATTATAACTGGTTCTTGGCAACATTATCCTGTTTACCTATTTTTTTTCTCCTCATTCCACTTACTGGGGGCTACCTAGTGTGATCAAAAACGACAGTGAATACCTAAATTTAAAAATGATTTTTTTTAATAATAAAAGACGCATTACCGTTGATCCCCTTCCTAAAACATATTGCTGTCAAGCCCCCTCAAAATACTCCCCCCTCACTTCAAACACACTAATCCCATGATCCTTCACATTTTCTGAAGTGTTTCTAAAAATCTTCTTTCATGTCTTTAGATGTGATGTTGTGGCTGCTTCAATGTCTTAATTCAAAATATTTACCTTTCATGGGAATTTTGATTATGGAGAAAACCTAGAGGTCACATGGGGCCAGGTTCCATAAATAGGATGCACAGAGACAGGCCGTGATGGTTTTGTGAACCTGCCTTTCCCCTGGGTAGCACAGAGTAGCAGCGTTCACCGACATTTTTATCACTCTCGAAAGAGGACTTCAGGATTACTTTAGAAAGTGGCAAGAATGGTGAGATAAGTGTGTTTGGAGTGAGAGAGGATACATAGAGGGTGGCAAATGGCAGTGTGTTGTTTTTCTTTTTTTTTTTTTTTACTATTCAACATATGTGTCGATCGCCTCTTCGTATGACGAGCAGCATTCCTCTGAGGTACATTTCTGCAACGACATTCTGCTACCTCACAAGCCTAAAAGCAATAGAGCTGGGCAACTATGGATGGAAACCTCAAAAACTATGAACTAGAATAAACTTTTTATCCGCTAACTGTATTTTCTCAAGTATTTAGCCACAAGAGTCAAAATGGTATCTAAAAAGTAACTATTTTTTTTGTATTTTATGAGATCATTGTATGAGAAATTTATATTATTAAATTATGTTATGATTACTCTAATTAAAAACATTTTTCAGTTATATTTTTATTATATTTTCCATGAACAGATTATTCATGAAATTTGTGTCCACCAATTTTCTACCCTATATATTCATTCTGAATTCTCCACTGGAACAATATATAGCAAACTCGCTGGCTGATTGCACACTGCCTTGGTGGCAGACATTGAATGTAAAGGGATTTTTTGTAGTGGGATGAGGAAGTGAATTGGTCATTTTACTGTAAGACAACAAATGCCAGCATAAATATTTCATCCTACTGTACTATACAAGCTTTCCTCCAGGAAGCATTTATTTTTAATCCAATGCAAGAATGCTAGTGAGGTGAAAAAGCACGGACTCATGATGGCTAATACTGACTGTCCACTTGGTTGTCTCGAGAGCCCCAGAGCAGATTACTGAAACACACTCGTGGGCATGTCTAGGTGGGTCATGTGGGGGTGATCCTCAGGAGCATGTCTGAGATTTATGCCCCTCTCTCTCCCGCTCTTCCTCCGTTTTCGACTTCCTTGCAGCTATAAGGTTAGTAGCTTTCACCACCCGTGCCCTTCGCCCTCAAGTTTCTGTTTTGGAACCAGCTGGTGATTGACTGAAATCTTGGAAGTATAAGCCAAAGTAAAAGTTTGATCCATTAAGTTCCCTTTCTCAGGTATTTCATCACAGCAATAAAAATCTGACAAAAAAGTGTTACCAGATACTAGGAGTTGTTTCTTTGACTATACCTTAATATACACTTCAGAAGTAAGTGGAGCTCATTGGCGAGAAGAATTTGGAAAAATTTGGAGAATTGAGGTGGAGAAAGCACACAGGACTGTGAGGAGAACTTGATGAGTAAGTTTAGCGGACCAAAATGCTGATTGGAATGTGAAAATTAAAGGTTGTGCTCCTGAGGATTCGGATGGGAATGAGGACAATAAGGGGACTGGAAATAGAAGGAATGTGTATAACCTTCCAGTAAAGAATTGCCTCATTTTGTCTGTGCTCTAAAACTTTGCTTGAAGCTGAATTTATAAGTAACAAATTAGCATATATGGTGAGGTAAATTTTACAGCATTTGGTGGTGGCATGGTTATGACTGGCTACTTTTACCCAAAAAGGAGAAACAGTAATAAAAAGCAGACCAGAAAGATTTGGAAAATTGTGCAGTTTATTCCTAAAAAAAATACATGTAAAGCTGTGGCCACAGAAGGTGTGGCGGTTGAAAACATTAGCACCATTAAAAAGACAAGTATTTTGCAGAAGGACAACAGGAAAGATATATCGACAGCATCTCATGAATTGGTCTTGCGCCACACATTCCAGGGTCAAGAACATAAAAGTGCAAATTTATTGGAAAAACTGCTTTGAGAAGAGACCCCCAGGGTGACCTGATCCCTCAGTTCTGCCTAGTGAAGCATTTCCTGATGGCCAGCCATTCTGGCACTAAGAAGGTGTGGCAGCGATGGTCCAAGGTACCGAGCTACTCCTGAAGTTAATGATAGACTGTGTGTTGTCCACATGATGCTGGTTTCACAGACATAAAAAATGTAAGAGTTACTGGGTTACGGAAGCTTCCACCTACAGCTCAAAGGAAGATCTGAGAGGCCAGGCAATATGTAACAGAGTCTGAGTCCCTGCAAGTAGCTCCTTAGACATTATATATGAAGCTGTGGGAATGCGGCTGAAGCTGTAATGGATAACCCAGGATGTTGTAGATTCCAGTAACGTGAACCATCTGCTAAGGAAAGCTGCAGGAAGCAAGACTAGCGTGTTCAGGAATAAAGCCATAAGGATAGGAGTTCTCGAGCATTCTAGAGATTATGTCATGCTGCCCTGTGCCCTGGATGCTGGACACGGAGCTACCGGGTTTAATTTTTACGCTGCGGGGTTCCATTTTATTTTAGACCAATTTCATTTTTTGAAGAGTAATATTTATCATATGTCACTGCATTTTGGGAGTGTGCAACTTGCATTTTGCATTTTAGAGGGGTTTACAAATAGGAGATTGCCTTGAGTTTCACAGAAAGCTTTGGACTTGGACTTTTGAGCAATGCTGAGCATGTTGAAATTTTGGAAAGAAATTGGTGCATTTTGGTTGTACGTGGGATAGTTGCCTCATGTTGTGTAGAATTACGACTTTGTTATCTGTATTTGGAGATTACGTGTGGTTTAAGGAGATGGGTTTGGGTATCAAGTTGACAGTGAGTGGGCTTATGCTAGTTAATTTCGAGGGGCAACTTGATTTGCTTAAGAGATGTCTTGGAAATCAGTAAGCGCACTTCTGGGTTTTTCTAGGTGAGTCATGTGGTATGACCTTAGAAACTACTTTGGTTCCTTACCTCTTTCTCTTTGCTCTTTCATGTTTGTCACATCTTCTGGTTGGCAAAATGTTAGCAGTTTTCCTCTGCCTATTCTTCTGCCATGAAGTTTCTGCATAGGAGTCAGCTTGCCATGGATTGAAACCTCTGAAACCAGACAAATGTTTTGTTTTCTAAAATGACTTCCTCAGGTATTTGTGGTGTTATTTTGCTATTTTTGTGGTGCTGGAGATTGAACTCAGGGCCTTACCCAATTTTGCCAGGCTTATATAGCCATAAAAGTATGACTAACACAGACTGGTGGCCATGTAAGTGTGAAACAAAATCCCTGGTAACATCTTGTAGCTAATAGATTTAAACCTCTAAGATGCCTGCGTAGTTTTGAAGCATCTCTTCACCTCTTTGGGAGTCTCATTTGCCTCTGGCTCAGAGAGATTGTATTTTTTTTTTTTTTTGGTCTTCTATTTTTGCCCAGGTGTGGAAAAGGAATTGAAATTTTAAAATAATTATTGTACAGTCTTTGAATGAATATCATAGTGTGTACCACATTACTTTTTTGTGCCTTTTAAGGTCCCATATTCCTATAATTGTGGAACATCTGTTGAGTTCCACAGTGTGAATCAGATTATTTTTAACACATTATTCTGTTGAGAAGTTTCTAATGTGTTCATGACTTCATGATTTACCTCTAAAAATTAACAGATATTTCTTTCTCACTCTTTATGTGATTGGAAATTTGTATGTTGTTATTTCTTGTCAAAAAGTAAGTTAGTATGTAAAAAAAAAAAAATGCTCAATCCATAATGCTCACTGAGACTAGCATCTGCCCAGCTGAGATAGTCATTTGTGTGTCTTTTATTTTCTTTTGCTTTTCTAGATTGCTCATGCAGTTCTAGTTAGTTTTTTTTGCAGTTCTAATTATTAAAATTTGACATACAGTTATTATTATTTTCTATAAAATTTAACCCAGAATTTTCTGAAATGTACAGAATTTAAATGCTGCTAAATATTTTCATATAATTTAAACACAATTATATATGTAGCATATGTTTATAATTTTAATTCATTCAGAAAACATAAATATTTATGAAACATAATTTATTCATAAGCACAAACTATTTACACATAAAAATAAAAAATTTAAAAGTTGGTTTCAAACTTTTTTCAACAATTCTGTTTAACATTTTATGAGACCTGACTTAGTCCTCTAGTGAAAAATCATTTTCATATATCTGAATTCCCTGTCTGTCATATTTTTTAAATTGACTAACATTTTTGGTGACGAAATAGTCTTTCTCGATATAAGTAAGGGTAAATTACATTAAATTTTCCTTTACAAAGTGGAGAGAAATGAAAGGTAAGCAACTAATCTACATTACTATTTCTATATATTACTATCTATAATTTCTAAAATGAATAATACATATTTAAATAAAATATCCTGAACTGATTTGTCTTCTATGTTTATGGTAATTATCTGAGTCGAATTTATGGCACTCTTCTAATTTTATACTTATGAATTAATTTCATTTTCTCCTTTAATTTTACATATTTTACCTTTCTGCATTGACCTGCTGTAAATTAATATATTCTGAAAATGTGAGAAAAATAGTTTTAAAAAGCAAATGAGGCATTATAATTTTAAAGTAAAATTAATCCGCTTTCTTAAAATTATATTTTAAAATATTTCCGTTTTGACATTAACTGATAATTTAGCATTCGTTAAATGTAAAGATATCATTAAATTACACGTTAAACTTACAATAGGTACTTAACATTGTGGTAGCTTATCATAAATAGCACTGATAGTCTTACAGTTTTTCTTGCAGGTCAGTTAAACTCATCACACTAAATCAAATGAAATATAATCACTTAAAATAAAATGAAAATGGAAATAATTAACTCAAACTGATTGTGCATATGGACAGTATTAACTAAGTGGAAAATAGTTTATGACAATTTGAATCAGATTTCACACATACCACATACATGATCATAATACTATTTTTCAATTATGTTTTATGATAAATTATCTTAAAAATATGATCATGTATTAAGATGATTTTTTCAATAAAAAGCAAATATATATATATTTATATATATATATATTATATATATATTTATATATATTATATATATATTTTTATATATATATATATATATATATATAAATATATATATATATATATATAGTGCTGGGGAATGAACTCAGGGCCTTGTGCTTGTGTGGCAAGCACTCTAACCACTGGGCTAAGCCCCCAGCCCCATATATTTAAAGACAATTACAAAGAAAAAAACAAGATTGTGGACTTAGCACTCTCTTATTTAGACATATATCAAATGTTAAAATAGGAAAAAATTATTTCTACAGACATGCAGAAAATGTAGTTCCAAGAAATAATTTTCTTTTGAGATCTGCAGGTCTTTCGTATGAATTATAGCAAAACTTACTGATGATTTATTTTCTCTGTTACAATACATATATGTGCATCTAGTTATTTTGCCTCAAGAATTACCGTAATGCAAATCTTAATTGGCAAATATAGGCTATAGTTATAATAAGTTATATTTCATCAGTTGAACTAATATGACCTAGAAATTGCAAATGTAAGTGACTATATTTAAATTCACATTGCATCTCCTTGTAAGCATTCAAGATTTGCAAGACATATTTAAGTTGAAATGCATTTGTCTTGCTTTGTGCCCAATTTATAAAAGTATTTGGTAAGTCATAGTAGTTCTTTAACCTCATTTCTTTATTGCATAAATGAAAACTGGTTCTGAAAAGTTATTGATTATTATCATATAAGTTTTAGCAGACAGAGAACATTTGCTGTTTTCTGAGTACATAAATACATGAATCAATGCATCTCACTGCTACGTGACATTGAATAAATAAAAATCGGTAAGTTCAAGACCTGTGTATAAAACTATTAATATGTAAATTCTGTGAAATAAAATATATCAAATCATTCTTCCTTCACTTATGTTTATCATTGGAGAACGTATAATCTCTAAGGAATTGTGTAAAATAATATAATGCTTCCAGATAAAAAGTGTTTATTTTGAGAATATTGTAATTCATGAAATCTTAATAGAGAATAATCTAATGTTCTTTGAATTGAGAATAAGTCATTTGGGTTCTATTTGTGACTCTTACAATTAGGTAGAACACTATTGGAGATTCCTAACTCCCCTTTAAACTATTTTCTTTTTTATTTACAAAAAGATAAAGTTGATGTGAAAAGAGAACAAGTTATTTAACAAAACAGCTTGGAGGACACAGTTCATAATGAATATATAAATACTGCTGTTATCAACTGGGCATGTGCTGGATGCCTGTTAGCCCATCAATTTGAGGGAAGAGGTCACAAGTTTTGAACCAGACTGGGAAACGGTTTTGCTTCAAAACAAAAATCAGAAAAAGACTGGCAATGAAATTCAGTGCAAAGGCCTGAATTTAAGTCTAGAACCATAAAAAAAGAAAATATTTTTATTATGTTTAATACCTGCACTTAACAGGATTGAAAAAAATAACTCAATATTGTAATTTATATGAATGCATGATATTTGCAACATTTTAAAAAGTTCAAAACAAATAAACATTAATTAAATTATTTAATAATTCATACGCTTTTGCATTTATGTGTCTTATTTACTGCATGTAACACTAGACCCTGAAAGCCGATTTCCAAAGAAAACATTTGTATGTATGTAATATGTATATATTTCCCATTTGGAAAAATTATAATTATCCTTTATATAAATTCCTTTCTCTAGGCTTCTCTCATTTAAAATTTAAAGCAACAGAGGGTAGGAGAAATTTCATTATCTGTATATCATGTATAATAAATATATCATATATGTATGCATAGTTTTTCATCTTTATAGAAATTGTCACTCTTAATAAATTTATTTCCAACCGAAATTTACATTTTCAAATCTAAATTGCTTCTTTATTTCATCTTTCCCAAGCAATAAAAACCAAAACCCAAAGTTCAAATCAAATATAATTGAAATTTTGTATGGTAGCATCAATTTTTTTTTATATGCTCCATGTAGTCACCATCAGAGTTAATGAGTTTAGTTAGTATTTGTAGCATAAAATAACACCAAGCAATTTTCAAATTTGTAACATTTATGTACTATTTTAATCCATTACACTGTCCTTTTAGGTGATTTCAGGGTATCTCTTCAGCAGTGATTTTCAGTGTTTATTTTAAGGTGGCTCATTTCCAACCTTCTCCCTACAGAATGTGGACTTTAAATTTTATTTTATTAGAACATGTTTGCAGTGCATAATGATTGTATTTATCTTGTGGAGTTACGTATACATAATAGATCTTAATTCTTCTTTATAACGCTAATTGTATTTCTGCATGTATCATTAGGTACTTATTTTAGTTACAAGCTATTTTTAATTATCTCTCATTTTTTAGTTATATGAAGAATAGACAGAACAGTCAACTTATTCTTCAGTGTTGAACTCTTGTTTACACTGCTCTGATAACTACTGTTTCATCATCTAAACCCAAATGTCAATAGAAATATTTCATCTGTATAATGTAATATATATGTCTATACATATGCAGTAAACATACAACACATATGTATTATATATAATACATATATATTTGTGTATGAAATATTTATATCTTATACTATTTGTACATTACATTGCTTATATATTGGATTATTATGTATCTTTATATATGTATAAATATATAAATGTATATGTAACAATTATACTTTTGATTCACATTTGGACATATCACATATAGCTTTGATTTGAAACTATTAGACTAGTGGCTCTGTGAACATTTCTGAATGTTTTGGTGTATATGTATCTGTGGTGATAAAGTTATATAAATATATATACATACTTATCACTATATATATAGTGAACATGGTGATATAGTTATTAAAATCATTGGGTGTATATGTATCTGTAAATTCAGTGTCAGTGTTAAATGCCAAACACAAATACAAAATTTAAAAAACAGTAAAAGCGATTAATTATGTAGATAGTCTACTCAATAAGATTAACAATCTGGGCATGATGCTTCATGCTTGTAATCATCGCATTCTGTAAGGATAAGGCAGGAGGATGGAATGTTTGAGTCCAGTGTGGGCAAATTCGGAAGGCTCCGTCTCAAAGTACAATTTTAGAAAAGGGCTGGTCTTCTCCATGAGAAGATCCTGGGGCCAATCCTCAATATGAAAGAAAGAAGAAAGAAGAGAGAGAAAAGGGTGGGGGAGAGAGAGAGGGAGAGAGAGAGAGGAGAGAGATTGAGGACAGAGAGAGGAAGAGGGAGGAAGAAAGGAAGATGGAAGGAGAAAAGGAAGGAAAAGAGGAAGGAAAGGTGGAGAGAAAGAAAGAAAGAAAGAAAGAAAGAAAGAAAGAAAGAAAGAAAGAAAGAAAGAAAGAAAGAAAGAGAGAGAGAGAGAGAAAGAAAGAAAGAAAGAAAGAAAGAAAGAAAGAAAGAAAGAAAGAAAGAAAGAAAGAAAGAAAGAAAGAAAGAAAGAAAGAAAGAAAGAGAAAGAAAGAGAAAGAAAGAGAAAGAGAGGTAGAAAGAAGTTTATTCTTATCAAACATCACACCAGGCCAGGCAGAAGCAATGGAATTACATTTCCAATGTGCTAAAAATGTAGATAAATAAATAAAAAAATAGAGACTCAGTGAAGGATTATTTATCTAGAAAAATTACTAATCAAAAATTAAGGCAGAATCAAAATATACCCAGACAAGCAAAGCAGAATTACCTGACAGAATTTCCTTATAAGAGATATAAAAATTTATCTTTATCCTAAAATGAAGAAATTGGACAGTACTTTGAAATCAGAGGGGGAAAAGAAGGATGAAAAGCAAGGAAACTCCATAGTTAAAAATAAAAAAGATTTTTGTTTGTAATAAATTTTTGTTATGTGATCCAAGAAACAGCTTCATAAAGCAATAGTTATAAAACTCTTGATGGGTTTAAAATATATGAAGACATGTTGTGTTTAACAGTAATAACAAAAAGGAGGAGGAGATAGACATATATTGAAGCAAAATTTTATGTAAGTTCATGTTAAGTTGAATTAATCCAACCTAAGTTAAATTTGTTGTAATTCCCAGAAAAAAAACATGTAAACAAATTTTTTACAAAAGTAAAATTAAAACAAAAGTTATTATAATATTACACTAGAAAACAGGCAATTAACAAAAACAGTGCAATATTGGAAGGAAACAGAAGCAAAGACACGGGAGGTACAGAAAACAATACAGAAGCACTATGGTAATTGGGCAATCATGCATTATCAGTAAGCACATTGATGTGACAACAATTATACAAAAATCCAGTGAATGTTTAATCAAGTTTTATCTTTGCTGATTCATAATAGTTGTGTGAGCATATATTACTTAAACAATTATAATATTTGTTTTTCTGTCTTAACTGATATGTCATACTTTAAAATAAAAACACTTTGTTGTCCACTAACTTTACCATATACTATCAGTTTGTGGTAAACTAGAACGCATTTCAATAACTTAGGAAATCATTTACAATTTCTTGCAATAATAATTCTTGTCATATCTAAAATTACATTTAGAATAAAACTGTTTAAATTAAACAACTCATCACATGGAAATAATTACTTAAGACTTAACCCAGATTCTTTAACTCAAAGAGAAAATTTTTTTAAATTTTATTTTAATGGTACATTTAAGAAACACATAATGATAACAATCTTGGATGCAGTGACAAGGCTACAGAAGTCCGTCAGAATGCAATTTCACTCTTCCTACAGCAAGGCTAGTGAAGAAAATGGTCTAATCCTCTTCTAGCCCCCTTCCACTGAATCAAGACCTAGCAAAATTTTCGTATCTCTTCCTCCATCATACGCTCCTCTAATATGAACTTTACACATATTTATTAAAATGTCCTCTAAATACTGGAATAAAGGATCAGAAACGATCCCTGAATGTGTATGTATTTGTCCAAAGTGGGGCTTGCATTAGTAATTTATTATTTAGAAGAATTATTTTGTTTGAATCTACACGGCTTCTCCCCTTTTAACTTTTGTCTTTAGCTACTAGTTTGTGCCTCCACCCTCTTTTGAATTCCATCATCCTATACTATTTCTTCAACTATACTCAGCTAGTCTTCACTTTCTTCTACTTAAAAAAGCCCACATTTCTTTCCCTGAGAAATGAGCATTCCTTAAGTTTCTTCCCCATACCCAGATTTCACCTTACAAGCAACTATATCCAGCAGGTCTCTATGAAACAGAAACACATATATTTGCTCAACACAGTGTAACTTTCTTTCATTTGAAAAAAAAGATCGTCTTTGTTCATGTTGTTTTATGTGCTTTCCTGTTAGCATACTAAACTTGTCAACAGTAGAAAAATGCAAATCTAGCTCGGGGCAGACAGATTCTGCCCTTTACCTAATCTGTATAATGTATGTTGATGTTTTAATCACACATATGACAACTAAGTGCCATATTTCTCCAAAGAATAGCTGCTATAGATGTTAATTATAGATTAAAAAGCAATACCATAGTGAGTAAAATGTCACTTTTGTTGATTTCAAGTAGTATCATTGTCATTTTGGAGAATAAATTACCATTTATTCTCAATTATTTTGAAATGGAAAAACTATTATGCCTGTATAATTAAATGTTCCAGGTTAAGTTGATTACAAATCATTTAATAGTAACTTTTAGTCATGTCTTGAGTGTTTCAGGCTTATGCCAGTTAAATATCAGGTGACCGAATTGGAATAGAGGAAGCTTTTAAACATTAGCACTCAACCACTTTTCTACTTTCTACTCTGAGATGAAATAACAGTGCAAGTTGTGACTTTTTAAAACTGATATTCCCCCAGGAATCTATGTAGTCAGAGAGGAAAGGGAAACATAAAGCAGTCTTTGAACCTGTCTTTGGAACTAGGTTTATAGCTTCTTCTTTTTTCTATTTTTTTTTTTTTTTTGACAATTTATTTGAGTTATAAGCAGAAGTGACTTGGGGTGTGAGACTTCCATTTCATCCCAGAGGGCAGTCCTTTAGTGTGAGGAGCCCTCCTGCACCTGAAATAAAAGATTCATTTTAGGGTGCTAAAAGGGCCCCTGGGAACTGAAAAGAGGATTGAGAAAGAAAGAATTTCTTTCAGAAGGGAAGAATTTGTATTGCTGTAGTGTGGTCGTCTATTCATGACTTTAAAGCATCAAAGCTGGTATCAAATAGTCATGGTTCAAGAAAATCCAGATGAGTGAAGAATAATTTAAAATTCTTATTAGTAGGAGGATTTACTTTTCATTGCTTGCCTTATATTTAATGCATTTATGCAGTCAACATACATGCACTGACAAATAGCTATATTTTGATTATACTTTTATTAGAATGAAGAAAAAGAACATACGTGGAATTTTAAGAATCCTTTTTTTTTTTTTTTTTTTTTTTTTTTGGGTGCTGGGGATTGAACTCAGGGCCTTGTGCTTGCAAGGCAAGCACTCTAACCACTGAGCTAAATCCCCAGCCTGGAGACTTTTTGAGGCAAATGTATATAAATGTGGTAGAGCATGCTAGAGATCAGTGAGTTTCAAATGTGCTTAGGAAGGATGAAGAAAATCTTCACAGTGTAAATGACGTATGAACCCTATCTTAAGTCATTTGAGACATTTGTAGGACCTTCCGGAGGGAAACTCAGTGGTGAGAAATGAGGGCAAGAGATTCATTGAAATACTATAGATTGAGAGAAGGGTGTATTCATGGAAGAGACCAGAAATTCCAAATACATAAAATGTCATTATTTAGTGGATGGGGAAAAGGGAAATATATGCCTTGGACAATAATTATAATTTTGGTATTTGTGAGGTACTTACACTTATTGTTAAATTATAAGAAACCTAAAAATGTCTATTTAGAGTGAAAATGAGTAGTTTCTTAAATTTTGTATCTTGGATTGATCCCTTACCTTACATTATGCCTTAGTCTGTTTTGTGTTGCAGTAACAAAATACTTGTACCATGTAATTATTTGGGGTATGTAATTATCCCTAAAGTGTTTAACATCTTTTTCTTTAATTTTAAAACATAATAAGTCAATATAGAAAACCAACCATAATTACCAAAGATATGACTCTGAATTGTTTTACTTATACTTTTCTACATTTCCTAACAAATTCTGAGAAACAGTTTACACAACTATAGAGTGGACATTGAGTGTTTACACTCCAATTCGGGAATGAGTAGAATACAAAGCAGATTCTTAATGGAAACCAATAGGCTTGAATAAAGCCAACTAAGGCAATCATTTTCTTCCCTGCCTCTAACTTTTGAATATACATTAGAATTTTTGTCTCTAAGTCCTCCATCTGTAACCACGTGTTTCTCTATGTGTACTGGCTGACCTGCATGACTCAGTGGAAGAGAACCCACCAATTGTATAAAACAGAGGTCTTCATTTTTGACGCTCACACTTTTTGGTATCAGAGGAAATGTTTCTAAAAAGTTATTTACAAATTCTTTTAAGAAACGTTTTTTGAGATTGCTTATTCCTGTACAGTCGTTTAGTTCCGTTACGCAGTTTCCTAATGTGACCTGCAAAATTGATAGAAATGTCCTGTATTTCTTCAACTTTGCTTATTGACTCAGACTCACTCCGACTATGAAGATTAGCAGTGAAGAAGTCAAGTCCTGTGCAATTTTTAAGGATCTCTTCCCCACAGAGTGTCCCACAGACCCCGAAGAAGACTTTGCAGAAACAGCTGAAAAGTTTTTACAAGATAGAGGAGAAAGGAGACTTGCAGGAGTCGCAGCTCAAGTGAGATGTATAGTAAACCAAAAAATACATGACTATTACTATCCATAGCTAATGGTATCATTAGAATATTTCAGAAAACACACAAGTCGGGGCTGGGGATTTAGCTCAGTGATTAGAGTGCTTGCCTTGCAAGCACAAGGCCCTGAGTTCAATCCCCGGCACCACCAAAAAAAAAAAAAAAAAAAAAAAAGAAAACACACAAGTCTCCTGGGAGATGAACTGGATTCAAAGTGGCCACAGGATACTAAGGGATAGAATGAGTATATGTTTAATCAAACCTGATCTATTCGTTAACAGCAGAAAAATGCTACAATGATTACTATGTTAATTGATCTATACTGCACTTATAGCATGACTATCCTGGAAAAATTAAATTCTTTTTTTTCTCCTCCAGGTTAAATATGTGATGTTGCAAGTTCTGAAAAGTCCCTTTAAGAATATCAGGTTAGAAAATTTTCAAGTGTAGTTAAGGAAATGGCTGCATCAATAATGTGTGTACTAAGTTATTCCACACATTAAGCAGAAGTTCAATAATTCTCCAGCACTTATAAGAGCTTAACTAGAGATAGCTTCAAGTTTTTAAATATATTTTACTTTAAAGTTAATATTTAAATGTTGTGATATCTAATATGTATTGACTCTCTCTTACATCTTAATTATACATTTTCAGATGTAGATATATTGCATGTTTCATTCACTAGGATATTATTTCATATACGACTTTATAGAATTATCTTTCAAATGATTTTACAAATCTTATCATAAACTATCAAATGAGATGCAATGAAAAGTTATGTGCAAAATTGACACAAATGTCCTGTGATGAAATTTGTTATGTTTCTGAAAACCCCAAGAAAATACTTGTTGTGTTTGCTCATATTTTTTTTTCAAAATTTTATTTGTAAGTTCCAATGGTATAAGTACTCCTATAGTACTGTCTTAAATGCTGTTAAAACTTTTATTTAAATCATTTTTTTTTACACAATGTTTTGAGAAGGAGGTTTACTGGCTTAAAGGATTTAAGTATTTGTAAACTATGATGCTTTTTTTACCAATGAAATAGTAAAATATTTGATTTGACTTCAAAATGTGTACACTGTTTTTGATTATGTGATTTTGGTATAGTCACAGAATTGTGCACACATCTCAAAAATCTAATTCATAGTATTTCCATTATCAAACAAAATGTTCTATATGCACGAGCAATCACTTCCCCTTTTATTCCTTCTCCAGCCTCTGACAGCTCCAATTATATTTTCTTTCTCTAGGGAGTTTTCTTCTGTGTATACTGCATATAAATGCCTTATTATTATTACTAAACTTCTGTTCTTAATATTGGTTATTGTTCAAGGGTTATGTCAAAAGGATTCAGATGAAAATTACTGCAGCGAATCAAATTAGCACCTTTTTACCATTGTACAATTGCATACATGAAACAAAATATGTCCTATTTCCTACACAAGAAGAATAAAATAAATATTAACTACTAGAAAATGAAATAACAAGCAGTAAGACATACTATTGCAAAAGGAAAAGAAAAATGTCAGTGTTCCTACTAACCCTGAAGTACAGCTCTTGCTTCATGCCTTTATGATCCGTCCTTGCTCACTCCTGTTGCTCTTCATGAAATCTCTTAGCACTTTAATTCAGAACTAAACATTTCATGCCAGTCCCTTTACTTAACACAGTAGGAAAGAATTAACTTATACATTTCAATAATTCACAGTATTTAATTCCATTTTTCCTCAATTTAAGCTGCTTTCCTTAAATATTGCATAAGCCTGTAATAATCTGATTTCATGTCTTCATTTCAATTATATATATTAGCACTCCTGAAATTAATCTCAGTACAGTATTTTAAAATAATTAAAAGAGAAGTAGTCTGGGAGTAACTTAAAGCACTCAAGGAAATTATATGTCTGCCTAAGAAAGAATACTGTTCAGAAATAATTATATTTTAAAAAGAAGTAAACACCTAATTTATAGTGCATTTTAACATCAGGCTATAGAATTAGCATCCTACATATGAGAGAAAATCTGAAACTATATAGCACTATGATCATTTTATTCAAAAGGTGAGTTTAGGTAAGATGAATTCTTTTTCATGTGTCTCATACCTTCTGAGACCTTCAGTAAATTTTGAATTCCTAGAATAGTGTACAGAGCTCTGGCTCAGTTATGTTTTTCATGATTCCAGGCTCTTTTCCATAGTAAACACAAAATGACCAGGACAAAGTCACTGATGAACTGACGTGTAGTTTTGACTCTGCAACAGCTGGCCAAATGACGTCACTTTGTCTCTTCCAAATTAGGTTGCATTTCTGAAATGTTAGTTCTGTGTATCCCTTCAGTATTTCCCAAACGTTGACCTGTTTTATTTCTAAGATAATTTGGAAAATAGTGAAAATATTGGTAAAATAATCTCCAAGTTTCCTTTGGCTTCATTTATGTGTTTAGAAGGCATCAAGTTTCTGGGAAAAAGACAATGTTAGAAAAATTCTGGTTATATATACCACTAATTAAAAAAAAAACTACTTTTGAGGCAAAATTTCAGGATTATGTATTTCTTCTCACATGTACACATGCATAATACACTACATGTTCCTTTATGCTTAGTGTCAAAAGTTACCAAAGTTGAAAAACGTTTTAATTATATTTTAGATTTATAGAGTAACTACATAATTTTATAGTCTAAATAAGAGCTCTTTTGAGAGTGAAATGAAGTGTTAATTTTAAAAATACATGAAGAAGACTGTAGTAAAATAATGTCCTGGGCAATCTGAGACCTATGGTCACCCAATTTGTTAATAGATATGATGACAAAGAATAAAATAAACCCACAGGAAAAACTGTAGCTTTAAATGTTACCTATTACAGGCATTGATGAGTACAATGATGATACAAAGTCTGCCCAAAAAATGTATACACAATTCAGGAAAAGAAAAACTTGTGTAAATATTTTAATATCAAACTTATTGAGACATCCCAAGATTAATACAAGGGACCTTTGGCTTCTACAATTAATAAAGATGCTCAAAGTGGTGGTTATTAGCTTCTAGATATTTATTAACATGGTGAACTGCTACTTGGGTAACCTTGGTCCATTGAGATTGCTGCACACGCATTTTCAGTTTCTTGTCTAAGGTCCAGCAGTGTCGTGGACGCTAATAGACAACATCCTCTAGGGTCCCCCACAGGAGGTAAACACCATCTGTTGAAAAAACATCATAGTATTTTTCTTTTCCTAAAGTGTGTATACATGTTTTTGGTGGACTCTGTATTCATTAACAGCTCAAGAAATGAAGCTTTATTTGAATACATTCTTTTTCTGGTAGTTCAATCCATTACCATAAGTTAATTTAAATTGTCCCTCAAAGTAAATACCAAATCATTCCTGATGTCATCAAAGCAACACTCAAATGTTCTCTTCTCCAATACCAGGATATCAGACCTTCAGCTCAAATATTTATTTGCCAAATGCATGACTACAGACTGAAAGTGTGTGTTTCTCACATTCATGTGTTGAAACCCTTAATACCCAAAGGCATGCTGTCAGGAATTGAGGCCTTTTGGATGTGACAAAGTCATGTAGGAGGACTGAGTTCTCAGAAATGGGAATAATTCTCTTGTAAAAGAGACATTTCACCACTATTTTACCAGGTGAGGGTGCATAAGAAGATGGAAATGAAGAGCCGCTAAACAGATAATGACACTTGGACACCCAAGTCTGTAGATCTGTGACAAACGAACGTGGTTTAGATGACACAGTGAATGGCTTTATTGTTACAGCAGCCCACAGGGATGCAAACAACAGTATGAGTTAATTTACTCAGCACCAACAGTAGCAAAGACAATAATGATGCAATATCCACAGCAACACACATATATGATACTAATAAACATATTTTCTATGTATCATAAAGATTACGACAAGATGTATAAAACAATTTCAAAATATGACATAATGGATCTAGTATCTACTATAACATTATTATTGGGTTTAATCCTCTTAGGCAAGTTCTTTCTTTAAGTACAGTTTATTGTCAAATGGGAATAAAATTCTACTTCCAAATATAGTTAAAAAGAAGATGTTGTGTAATGATATATACGAAATGACCAGACTGTTGTGATTGTTTTATATATTTGTATTATGCATTATTATTGTATTATCTGTGTGTAGGTTTACAATAATACTTGCATTATATATTTTTATGTTGGTATTTTTTATAATATAAATGTTGTCAGATATATGTACAGCTGCTGAATCTCTGGGAATAATAAAAGTGGAACTATTCCATTATTCTACCAGACATTTCCTTTGATTATGATTAGCAGAATTTACCATGTGGATGTATATACCTACATGTGTGCATGTGTATATATCACTTACATGTGTGTATGAATATGTATGAACATATGCTTGTATGTTCTATATGGTGTGCCCAAAGAGTCTCGACTAGATTGGATATGAAGAAACTGTATCAATGTTATAGTGTACTGCTTTCTTTAATCCCAGGGCCATTTTAGTATTATTAGATTTCAAAACATTTTATTAAAAATAAAATAAATTAACATGCAATAATCTCTGTAACAAGTACTTGTCTATGACTACTTCATTTTATCCCTGCTTAGTTATTATTTCCAATCAAATTACATATTTACAGAAATATTTTGCTGACATTGAGCTCATGTTGGAAATTGAGAAGGAAAGTATACACTACATATTTGGGAATTTCTTCAACGGGCGCATGTATAAATATCTGTACACGGACGTCAGTTTGTGCATTTATAAAATTATATTTTTGTTATTTATCAAAGAACTCTTGTAGAAATGACCACTGATTTTTGTTTACTTTTTTTTTTTTCCTGCAGTAATCGTAGTCTTAAAGGTGGTGATGAGAAGTTAAATTCTACTTTTTAAACCTGTAGTATCATCCAGTTCTCAATACACATACTGCTTTCTCTGGATTATACTGATAAATTTTCAGATTGAAATCGAAAGTATAATGAAAACTATGAATTAAGCAAATAACTAAGGATAAGTAATTGAAAATATACTGGTCTAATTAATGCATTATATTGGTCAATTTTATTGTCGCTGGAACAAAATACCCAACACCCACAACTGAAGGGAGAGAAGTTTATCGGTCTCAGAAAACTAGCCCATGTTCAGCCAGCCTTGAGACAGATCACGAATGGTAAAAAGGAGTGCGGAGAAAAGACGACCCCAGGCACCACATACATGCATTAGAAAATAATGCTAAAATAGAGATGAAAATAGAGATACTGATTTATGTCTTCTAAAATAGAGATACTGATTTATGTAGCTCATGCAACCCACATCGATAAAACTCTTCTGCATTACCTAAGCCCAACTTTTCAATGAATTACTTTCAAAAATCCTTATAGTTTTATATGCTCAAGTACATTATTCTTAATTTTTATATTACAAATCATAGAAGTTCAAAAGAACAGATATTAACTTGCTTGCAGAGAGTGGGCTAACTCAGAACATCTCACTCAGGGAAAATAATCCTTGTCATCTGAATCTTAGTGACATGCTGTCAGTATATCATTGAGGAAGTGACACACACACATAATACGAGTGACAAGACCATTGATGTATTTTAAAATGTGGAGCTAAATAGGCACAAACTAGTACCTCTTATTGCTATGTATACTAATATTTGGAAGATATGCAGAGGCCAAAAATTAGAACTAACATGGTACTATTTTGATTGAAGGATGCAGCCCAGGATTCTCAAAAATGAATACAAAATGACTTTTTATTTCAGCTTCTTAAATGGGACTGAAATGGTTAACTTGGCAGCCTTGGTTTATTTTTAAATAATTTTTGTTCATTATCATATACAGGCTCATGATATTTCTATTGCGTATCTATGAATGTAAATCCAACCAAAATTTGATGATTATGATGGTGCTCAAGTAAAAATAATAAAAGAAGTAAGTATATCTTTATGGTAATGTGATTTAAATGTGCTACAGAATTTATATTAAAGAGTTATCAAGCCGGGAGTGGTGGTCCACATTGTAATCCCAGCACTGGAGGCTAACACGGGGTCATAGTGTGTTCAAGGTCAACTTGAACTACATACAGAGACTCTATCTCAAAAAAAAAAAGGAGTTATCAATCTTCTTGAATAATGTACATATGCAATATTTTTCGAATCGAGATTATCACAGATATTTTGGTTGAGTTCATATTCTTATATTTGTTGTCTCAAAAATCTTTCTTCATTAGAGGATGTATTTGGAGAACAATGTAAATTCCTGTAAAGAAAATACACCCTTCTGAGGGACACACATGACCGAGCAATCTATACTCTGTTACTTTTGACTGTCTAACCTTGATTACATCTTAAATGTCTTATTTCTTTTCATCGGTTAAAAGAGTTACAAATTTCATTTTGGGGGGAATAAAATTCAACCCTAAAAAATCAATAACTGTGTTATTCTGTAACTTCTTAACTTAGGAAATAAATGGTGAAGTGAAACATGGTATCAAATAGTGGCCATTGTATTTTAAGGTATGTCATTAGACTGAATGGCTGACACATAGTTTCATTAAAAATAATTAAATAATTTGCAGTCCAAGTCAGGCCCCTTGAAGCAGCAAAGAAATGCAATGATTTTATTACTCCAAAAACACAGACCTAGGGCAGAATTGTCCCAAGCAACTCAAAATAGGGGGGACACAAGTTTTTATATTTCTATGTCCATAATCTTCAAAATGAGGAGATAACTTTATTCTGATTTATTCATAACAGTGATTCATCACTTTTTTAAAAAATGAGAGTATGTGATAATATACTTTGACATCTATACATATCATTTATTTTTGAACCAACAAATGTTTATGAACTTTAGAGTAAGTCAAAGAAGAAAAAAAATCTTCAAAAACTGTAGTGCCACACAAACTTTAACTGGGGTTTATTAATACATAGTCATGCATAACATGATACATTCATCAATACCTACACAACAGCGGCTCCACCGCACTGCCTAGATTTGTGGTAAGTAATTCCGTCTAGGTCTGTGTAAGTACCTTCTATCATGTTTCAGCAATGAAATTGACCAGGGCGAATTTCTTCCATTATTTTCATTCAGCAATATATTGCTATATATCAATCTGTAGACTAGTCAGCGAAGATCTTTTAATATTTTTGTTACTTGAGACTGTCGATATACTGTCCCAGAGTAAGGAGATCGCGACTTCAGGACAGCAGCAACAAGCTTTATCAGGAATAAAGGCAGAGAAGAAACCTCTCCGAAGCACAAAGGCAAAGGGAGAAGTTCTCAGAATAAAGGGGCTCAGGGCATACATAGGGGGTTATGGTGGGAAGGGGGTGCGGGAATATGCCAACCAGAGAAACTTTTGCAGGGTAAGGTACTTTGCTGCTCATTATTGTGAGGCTGTGGGCACTGGAGGGAATCAGGGCCGGAGGAGCTGGACATTCTTCTCCTGGTTGCAGGCATCTTGTGTGACTTACGGACCGACCTCCATTGTCTTACAGCTGTGGTCAGTGTGGCCTCAGGAAAGTCTTGAGGGTTCAGAGTTGGGGCTTTTAACTTTATAGCTGTTAGTGTTTCTGCCTAGGCTTGGTTAGAAATGTTTGGTAATCAGAACATACAACAGAGAATTTAAATAAAAGATAAAATATTGAAAAAATAAAGTGGAAAACTTGTTTGGACTTACAGCAAAAATATCCACAATAGTTAACTGTCAGCCCTTAAAGTACTGCATTAAAAGCTAAGTACTTTTCTTTAAACCTGATTATTTGGAAAGATATATAATGCAACTAAGATTTTCTTTCTTCAAGATGTAAGCTGTTATTTCAGTACATATTAACTCACTTTTTTATTCCTAGAAGGGACATAAAAAATAGTTGTCATGGAGAAGGAATTCATGAAACATTTGTTGAGTATCTATTGCTGAGTGGATGTAGGTGGGAAACCATGTGTAGCACGAACATGGGAACCTGTGTTTCATTTTGTTTCTCTACACTAAAGATATAATACCTTTAGACCCTAAACAGGAAAAAAAGAACTTGAATATTATTTTTAAAATTAATGTTATTGTGTATAATTTTGAATAATGTTGATTCTGAAATAGTAAATATATCCTCAATTTAATTACTACTCTCACTCCTCAAACATTCTTCCCTTTGGATCATATATTAAATAAAATCTCTCACTGCAGGTAAAAAATATCCCAAACCTTTCTCTATCATTTGTAATGAGTCACTAAAAGTATTTGAAACTCAAATCTTCTAGCTTTACAAAGATATTTGTCTCAGTATAATTTTCTTTGAACCCATCCTGAACACCTTCACATTTTGCTATTCTTCATCATTTCTTAGAGATATTTTGTCCAGTGAAAAATGTGCACTGTGGTAACAGTGCAGTGTGGTAACAATCAGACAGAGAGATAAATTCTGTAATTGAAATTTGTCTGGCAATACCAAATCGTTGTATTCGAGATACACGTGGCATGATAAACTGTGGGTATATTCAAGGAAGTTGAGGCGAAGGGAAGATTTTGTTAGCTAAAAGGGAGAAATTTATACGAGCAACTTAGATAAAAAGTTCACTGTTCATGGAGACTGGAGACAGGAGTGGTGATAACTCATGGGTGGAGCTGCGGTTGCTGGGAAAGTATTCTTTGGAAAGCATCTTATCTGAACTGCTGCAGTATTAAAGAATGTTGAAGATAAACTTTGTGACAGAAATATGTGCATAGATGGGTGGCATGCAAACAATGGGATGCAGACAGAATCTGAATTAATTTCTTATGAGTTTTTAGGGTGTCTTTGCAATAATACCTATCTCAGAGGGAAAAGCACAAGATCTCTTCCTTTACTATTTTTCAGTCTAATTCTGTCTGGGTCTGAAAAGCCTGAATTCATCTTAGTATCAGCAACCTTCAAAGCAGGAAGACAATTCTAGATGCTTTCAATTAACCAGAAGCAGAAATAAAATGCTTACTTGTTGAGAGATAGGAGATAAATCCAGGGAGGAGTGGAATTAGCAAGATGGAAATTCAAATACTCAAAAAGTAATATACATAAATTAATATATATATATATATATATATATATATATATATAATTTGTACATCTATATAATGATATGAATGTCATGGATAACAAAACTGTATTATATCAAGAAAACTAAATGCAAGAACATGATACCTATGGAAAAAGTAGTCGAAATTCTAACACTTTTTTATTAATATTTTTACTTGCAACAAATATGGAGGGAGACCAATATCTGGAAAATTCCCAAAGCATATACAGAGATACTCCACTTTAGAACCTGTTTACACTTAGGCAAATATTAGATTTCTTATCATTGACAAATGGTAAACAGGTTTTTCACACACGATCTGATATAATTTAGAAAGTACTTTGCTCTCATCTAAATAACACTGTGAAGGTAATTCACAATTTGTTCTACTTTAAATTGGAGAAATATTTTCTTAATGAGTATTTGTATCCGAAGATGTGATTTCCCTAGAATAAAAAAGGATAAAGATCTATCCAAGTCTTCATTGTGTCAATTTACCTTCAACCACACACACAAATTCTTGGTAAGATTTGTAGAGCGGTCATTTGAATATTCCTCCCTGTCAGGTGCAAATAATAAAGAAAAATGTCCTATTTTATTTTCCTATGCTCTACAACTGCTCATTATGTAGTTTATACGTTATGCATTCACAATTGTGTCTGTATAGAGATCAGCATCCCTGTTTTCAATTGAGAGCAATTACATAGATTTTTTGTTTGATTTTGCTAAAAGCACTTTCCTGCTAGAACCCTTTTTCCTATATTTAGAACTTCAAAAGCAAGTCAACCTGAACTTCTCAGGAAAATTACTTATATGTCTAAATGAGCAACAAAGGCAGAGGTGCATTACGCTAATTATGTTGACACGTGCATTTGTAATCAATAGATTAATTCAATTCCCAGTAACTAGAATAATAAGGAAAATTTTATATAAAATAAATATGCAAGGGGAAATAAGGGAAATATTCAGAATACTGTGAATACCTAACTGGCTATGATTACTTTTACTTTATTTTCAATAGTAATTTGAATTATTCACTGCATTATCTCAGTTATGTTATTTCTACAAAAATCACACTTCCAAAGTGATGGAAAATCATAAATCTAGTTTCAAGAAATTTACTGTGAAATTTAAAATAAAAGTGACTTAGCCATTCTGCATATGTTCAAAGAAGCTATTTGTATAATTTATCTTTTCTCTTTTTAAGATTTGTGGGTAATTTGAAATAGGCCAAATCATACAAAATATTTTTAGGGAGATATTTTTAGTCTCGGTGAAAAATCAGTGTGTAATTTTTTTAAACATCCTCTGACCATGACTGTATTTTATATTTCAATAGAATTTTAAGGCAAATCTAATAAAGAGACATTTGTATTTTTCTAAGCGGAACTATTTTCTGCATTATTTATAATAATCTGTGTATGACTATTGGTCTTCATAGAATGAGAAAACTGCTACGACGGGCATTTTAGAAAAGTTGGCCTGCTGTTTCTCATCTTCTGACTGTGAAAATACAGAAAGTACTACAAGAACAGCACAGCAGAGAACAGCACACTTTCTACAATTATTTGACTCATAATTTTCTATAGTTCTTTTCACTGAAATAAAATTGTTTTGAAATGTGCGACTCTAGCCATCAATTTAAGACAATAATTCTTTCACATTGCTATTCTTTGTATCTGAATTGTCCTTCCAGAAAGCCTATTAGCTGAAAGCATTAACTCCCAGCCCATCACATTATCGGGAGATGGTGGGACATTTAAAAGGTGTAGCCGAATGAAAGGTGTTAGGTTACTGGGCCACGCCTACCTCTCAGGCTCTCTGTCTGTCTCTCTCTCTGTTCTCTCTCTCTCTCTCTCTGTATGTGTCTATGTCTGTCTCTCTGTCTCTCTCTGTCTCTTTCTGTCTCTCTCTCTCCTTTCCAGATACCAGGAATCAAGAAACTTGTCCTTTGTTTATCAAGTTGTGATCATTATTTTTTAAGCAACACAAAGTCAATGCACATATAGTTATTACTCATAATATATAGATATAGATATAAATATAGATATATAGATATGTATATATATGGCTCTATGATTCGAACATCTGTCCCTTCCAAATTCACAAACTGAAACCTAATCACCCATGTGATTGTATCTTAGTACCCTTAGGCTAGTGTAATAAAATTTTATAACTAGGTAGCTTAAAAAAAAAAAGAGAAAATTTTTCTCACTGGCTGGAAAGTCCAAGACTAGGTAGTCAGAAAGACTACTTTCTGGTGAGGACCCGCTTCCTATTCCATAGATAACGCTTGTCTTGCTATATTCTCCCAAATCAAAAAGGAGTGAGAGAACCAACCCAGATTCCTTCTATAAGGGTACTTATCCCATTCATGAGATCTCCACCACCACGATCTAAACATCCCTCAGAGCCACATTAATATTGTTGCATTAATTTTAACATATGAGTTGGGCAAAACATAAAGGGCTTCTTTGCTGTGAGGGTAAAACCCTCGTACACGGGATTGATGCCCCATATAAAAGAGGGCCCAAGAGTTGCTTGTTGCTTCCACCATTTGAGGACACAAAAAAGAAGTTCTATTAATGCACAGGAAGGTACATTTCACTATTCACTCAATGTGCAAGTGCTTTGATATTTGGCTCCCCGGGCTCAAGAACTGTACGAAATACATTTTTGTTACTTAAAAGCCATTTGGTGTATGGGATTTTGTTATAGCAACCTGAACAGACTAATGTGTGTGTGTGTGTGTGTGTGTGTGCATGTGTGTGTGTATGCACACATAATGTGTAGGCACACATAAAAGTGCTTGCACAAGTATATAAATGCATATATGCATATGGATATATATGCATATTAATGTGTAATGCACTAAACATATCATATAGGCACACTCAATTGTACACTTATAATAGTTTTCACACCTTGCTAATTCGTGTCACAAAAATGGGTTTGAAAAAAATGCGTATTTGTTTTAGATATTTTAGACCCACACTTGATTAGGTCACAAAACGTCAGATCATGAAATGATGTCTGTAATATTCTGATTTCAAATACATCTTATAAGTGTGTTGTTGCAAAACGAAAATGGTGGTATAGAGAAAGTGTTACGGTTCACATTCAGAATAGCCCCCAAAGACTCGTGTGTTCGAAGCTTGGCCCCAAGTGCAGTAATGTTCATATAAGTGCCGCTTTAGGGAAGTGATAGGATCCTGGGGCACTGAACCCTTCAATGGATTAATCCCTTGAGAGGTGCAAAATTTATGGGCTGTTGAAAGGCAATGAAAATTTAGGAGACCAGGCCTCATGAAGGAGGTTGTTCACTGGGCACCTCTCCCACTCCGCCCTCTCCAGCAAGACACGGTACTTCACCAAGGGCCCAGAAACAATGGAGGGAAATGACCACGGACATTAGTCTCTGGAATCATAAAGCAAAATAAACATTTCTGCCTTGAAGTTGTTTTTCTCAGGTATTTTGTCACAGTGACAAAAAAACTAATACAGGAGACAATAAATATTGAGCCAATTTAAGAACAGTTATCAGGAATACATCAAGTGGTAAACTTAGAATTTGACCTTACCTACAAATTACAAACCTTCCCCACTCTGTCCACCTCAGAGCTACTAAACTGGAAATTTTCTTTGTCTGAAAAATGCTCTGAAATGTTGAACTTCATGAAACGGTGTCCAATTTCAAAATTTAAATAGATTCATGTAGGCAAGAATAAACTCATCTTTTATAACTTATCAAAAACAAAGAGTTTTTAGACTTCTGATGCTGAAAAACAGCTTACATAAAATGATGTACATTTTTAAAACAGAAGCCTATATTGATTTTAGTATGACATATTGAGATATTCAAAGATATATTTTATAGATTCTAGTCTAGCAAACTTCAATAAATTTTGAATTGCAGAAACAGATTGTGTAATAAATATTGTTGCTCTTCAAAACAACACATATTTTATGTCACGCCAGGTTATTTGAGGAGGCAATGTCTAGAAAGCTTTGTGATTCTATACCTGCCACAGATACTATGGCATGTATATTAAATATAATATGTTCTTATAGATAACCATTAAGTGGCCTTTGACAAATAGTGCACTTAAAAGTTGGTAATATATTGAAGCTCAGTTAATTATCAGTAGAAAGTAATTAGCATTTTCATTAATATATTTGGCACTGTGATTGCTTGAAAGAAGACAAAACTGACACTACCTTTTTTTCACAGAAGGAATTCCTTCCATATTTTCTGTTTTTAATACACACACAGATCAGCCATTGATATTTCTGGATATCTATTTAGCTCAAGGGGGCTTATCAAAACAAGTCTATGTGACTGGCGCCCCTCATGCTGTCTTCAGATTTTACTATATGGATACAATATTTTTGAAAAAGATGCCTCTGTTATTGGTGAACTCTTACTCAATATTTCCTTTTTTAAAAATTTCTAAGTCAATGAGTGAATTTTTCAGAGTAAATAAACTTAAGTTTAATTAAATAAATTAAATATGTGAATATATAGCCTTGTAGTTCTCAGAATCCTAAAACAATTTAAATATGGATTGAATAAAAATTTCATTTAAATAGGATATATTAACAAATGTTCTTGATTTTATTATTCGTACCTAAAATAAAGGAAAATTTAGATGAGACTTACTATAAGAAAATAATAATTAAAACCAGCAATTTTATCTAGCTATATATTTATTATGGATTGTTATGTTAAAGTAAATGTTGAGGACTGGTATGGTTTGAATATGCTCTCCCTAAATTCAGGAGCTGAGATTCAGTGCCTGATCTGACAAGCGTTTAGGAGATTAGTCCCGGATAGCTCCTGCCTTCGAGAGCACCATTAACACCATGACAAGAGAAACCTTACTGAGCATTCACCTTATTTGCCTTTCTATCTTTCACCATGTGAGAACACGGCATTGCTCAATTTCATAGGAGCCAGCAACGGTGCCAACTCGCAAGCTGAAAGCAGCTGTCACCAAACAACAGAATCAGCCAGTGCCTTATCTTGGACACAGGAGCCTCCAGGAATTACGAGAAATAGATCTCTGCATTTAAAGTCACCCGGTGTGTGGTATTTTGTTATAGTAGCACGAATAGACTAAGATAAGTGTGCATAAGTAATACAGCTTCCCTTCATTCTGTGGTAGCATAATGCAAAACCCTATTAGAATTCAAACTGTAATACAATATCATTAGGACACTAGTCATGCGCCTACTCCAGTTTCCGAGGGGTAAGTAGAGCTAATGCTGTCATCCTGGTAGAAGATTGAGGGGAATACAGGATGAGAGAGTAATGCTAGAAACATCGCTATTCATTGTAAACTCATCTTGAATATTCACAAGTTAGTAGTTTGTTCCCAGCATACCTGGAGGTACATTTATAAAACCGACAGCTATATTGATTTGTTTTCTCAGTGCACTCTTTTTTGAGCCTTAAAATTGGTGCCTAATAACTTTAAATTTCCTGGGTTCATTCCTTGTTAGTGTCTCATAATGACAATCATTTGTATCACCCTAAGATCACCAAAACCCTGACTGTCTGAGTACTCTTTAGCTATGCATTCATTTGTGGAAAGTCATAAACATTTTAAATAATAATTTTTTATTTCACTTATTTAAATGAAACTCTATATATTAAGAACAAAGGTGAAAGGTAAGAGGCTATTTAGAAGATTTGCACATGGTATCTTTCATCTTAGCGAGTGTAACACAAAAATTATATAGATACGGAAGTTGTTTTAAAATAAGCATTCTAACACTGAGATTATATTGAAGTATATTGTGATATAATTCTTTATGTATATGTACACGATAACTTAAATTGATCAGTGAGAGACTTGCTGGCCATTTCTGCATGTATTGTGGAAAAAAAGTTTAAAATGCTTTGATATAAATGGATTAGACGATTCTGCCCCCAAGGAATTCCATTCTTGATATTTGGTGGTTTGTTTGGATCCGAAAAACTTTAAAATAACAATACATTACCAAAATAATTATCTGACTACTTTTACCCACTCCCATATTTTGAAGTCTTTATATAGATACCAAAATTTCCTTATTCATTCCTCAATAGACACTTAGTTTACTTCTGTATCTTGGCTATTTGCACTGACTGTCCAAGGCAGGTATTTTCACAAATTGCTAATTTCATTTCTTTTGAGTATATTCTACATAGAGAGATTGCTGGCTCACATGGTTGTTTTACTTTTAATTTTTTTAATAACCTCCATACCATTTGCCATAATGGTTGTGTAACCTTGTCAATGCAATACAATTCTTTGCTTTTTTCTATACCCTGTAAATACTATTTTTTTTTCTTTCCAATAATAACCATCCTGATAGGTGTGTAGTGATGTTTTGTCATGGTTTCGAATTGTTTTTCCCTCGTGATTAGTTATATGGGGCACATTTTCATTTGCTTTTGCTGATTTTAAGGTCTTTGTGGGAAAAATATTTGTTCAGGTAGTTTCTCATTTTTTTTTGTTTCTCATTTTAATAGAGTCATTTATTTTGATGGTTAAATTCTATGCATTCCTTATTTATTTTGACATTGACCCCTTGTGAAACCTAGAGAGCCAAATGTTTGCTCTCAATCTGTAGGATCTCTTTTTATTTTGTTGTTTCCTTTGTTATAAAGAACTTTTTAAATTTGAAAAGAAGGATATTCACACCTTGGACATAGTTGAAAGAAAATGCTTCTGGGTTTGAACTAAGTAAATTTGACATAATGGTCTAATTGAGTCATTTTCATACTAAATGATTCCGGGAAATGAACTTAAATTCTTGGTGAGTTTCATCTGTAAAATGGGAATGATAAGGCAAAATTACAAAGTTATCACAAGGACTGCCTGAGAACGTGCTTATAAATTGACAACCACAGGGGTGCAATCCTCAATAATAGGTCAATAACACGATAATCACACAAAAACAAATGTGCTAAAAATTGAGAATTATGGGACTAGACTATTATACTACATAATAACACCCAACACAACTAATTATAATATATAAAATTACATAGTGTAGAGAAAATATACTTATGAAGCTCTCTTAATCGTTTTTATATTTACTAGTATTTGAAGCCACATGTAAATTTCTTGTAGTCTTTTATCTTTCACCTTATCTCTGAATTGTCAATTCTACATGACCTCTAGGGGTTGGAACTGCTTGGTATGAACCTTGCTATCTATCTTACAATCATTTATTGTACTTGCCTTAAAGTTACTAAACATTAACAATTACAATTTGTGTTGGTTTATAGTACAGAAAACTTGCAATTTATCCTCAGTGATATATAGATACCATAGAATGAACAAATGTGTCTTTCTAATCGCTTAATGTGCTATTTGAATATATTTATGCATCACCTGTTTTCTGTTTTGTGTTGATGAAATATCACTTGTCAAAAATCTAGGCAAGCACACATTTTTGTTCCATCTGTTTTTATAGAGGAAAATAGAATAAATAGGAATTAGGTTGGCAGGAAAAGTTGAATTCCCACATGAGTTCATATCTTAATATCAGATGACTATAGATCAAATGATCCTGTTTATTGTTAAATTTCTATGAATATAATTTTAGTTATTTCCACCATAATTTAATGTGTCCTTTTTGAACCAAAGACAAAATTCTAAAATAAGCTCTTTTAAACTCTCTCTCTCACTCTCACTCTCTCTCCGTTTTGTCCATCCATAGCATAGTGTTATATAATAAGAGTCACACATGCAGTAGTTACTGATTTTAACAAAAGATTTCAAAAGACATTTCTGTAAACAGATATTTGCAATCTAATTACATCAAGGTTGCTATGGGGCTGCATATAAAGGTATAAGGTGATGTGGGAATACAGCAAGTATTACAATTAATTAACTCTTATTTACCAAAGTGATTCAGCAGTAAACTGGGCATGATGGTACATGCCTGCAGTTCCAGAGCTCTGGGAGGCTGAGGCCGGAGGCTCACAACTTTGAGTCTAGCTTGGGCAACTTATTGAGCCCTTGTCTCAAAGTAAAAAAAAAATGTACTTTAGAAAAGAGAGTTAGTGTAGAATATAAAATGATGTAATACTGTGTATAACATACTAGAATTTAATTATATTCTACCTAGAAATTTCTAAAATAAATTTGTAAAACCCTTGTACATTTCTACTCAAGGCATTAAAGATCTGGACCTAAACGCATTATCAAGATTTTAAGAAAGCATATATTTTCTCCCAATTCCAAGGAAAGGTAAATCTTAAGAAACAAATTTGCAAACTGAGTTTTTTTGGTATCTTTTCACTTATGAAAATCTCAGGAATGTTGAAAAATAGTAAATTTTAAAGACCATCTTGAGCCCCTATCTTGAGCTGTGGTCAATGAGAAAAAAAGTATAATAGCAGGATTTTTTTTCAGAGAGAGACTTACTCCTGAACAGTACCTATTGCAGTACTTGGAAAAAATTTGCTTATCTTCATCCTTGTGTTTCATGTGAGTTTCAAGTTTGTAAGAATCCAACCGGTCTTCTAGTAATACTGTAAAGAATAAACAACAACAACAAAAATAAGAGCAGGCTTTCATGTTAAGAGACAAAAGAACCAAAAAAAAAAAAAAATGGTGTTCATAGCATGAAAATGATTAAGGAAGATGATTGCTACCAATGACAAAAAATAACATTATAATACATAGTTGTGGAGAGTTTATTTTTAATGTTCATTTGAATTACTTAACAGTTACCACTTCGATATGTAAAATATTCAACCCTAAATGAATCGCTAAGGATAGAAAATTAGTGTAATATGAACAACTCAGAACTTCTATTATCTTGGCCAGGTAATAATGAAATTATACATATGTGATTTTCTTCTAATTAGAGTTCACGATACACACCTGTTTCATATCTGGCCCAAATGAGGTCCGATTCGTTAGTCTCTATGCCTAGTTAACTGAGGGTATAAATTCATGACTATTGCATTTATATCAATAAATAAATTTTGTCTTCGTTTAGTGTTGAATTCATTAAGAATTTATACAAAGAAAGAGGGAATATCAAAACATCATAATAAGTGCTGTTTGAATTAAGTTGGGATTTTTTTTCTTCCTCATTCAAATGAGGTTCCTAGAGAGTCTCACATTCATTCTGGTGAGAAAATCTCAAATCTCATTCTTGGTGGCTACTCACTGCTAATAAGATAGAGCTACCATGAGACACCTTCCCTTTGCTTCCGCAAGGTAAAGATGAAGGAAAGGAGGTACGTTTCATATGTTATTTCTCCTTCCGTGTCTGTGCTTGGAGCAGATCATCCCGTCCGTGCTTAGATAAATACGTAAACAAGCGGACAGGACGCAGGCTAAACAGATTAAAGTACTACAGCTCTCTCTATGTGAAGGGAAAAAATAGTGTTTAGAAAAGAAATGCATCTCCCACCCCGCTGCCATGTAAGAATTGATAGACTGTAAATCTTGGTGCTGAGCAAAAGAGGCTTATTTTCACAACAAAAATCATCTTGGTGAATTGAACAGCCTTGTCAGCAAGGGGTTCTTTGTACAATAATGAGAGAGGAATATTTTCTTTTCATCTAAGACGCCGAATTGGTTTCCTCGCCCCTGTCACCACTATAGCAGATATTCTTAGCTATTTGTTTGGGGTCCTGGAATATTGAGAAAGGACTTGGAGTCTAGATTATTTAATAGGTGTATGTTTGCGTTTTCCATCTATTTTAATGAGTTAGTTTTTCATCCTCCAACATAAATTCCTGCTTTCTGTTGTAACTGGGGGAGGCTGTCTCACTGTTGAGTTCACACATGTTAGTTTATAATGGCAGCAAATAATATTGCAACTTGACATTGGTTTATGATCTCATAGTTCTGCAGTGCAGCAATCTGAGTCGGCTCAGTGGGTTCTCTGCATGGCATCTTACAGACTAGATGAAGGTGTCACCCAGGTTGCTGGTATCTCAAGATTCTCAGGAAGAATCTACTTGCAATTCACGCTAGTTAGTTGTTGAATTTGCTTCCTCGAACCTGTAGGACTGAGGTCCAGTTACTTGCTGGCTGTTAGGGGCCAACCTCAGCTCTTCAAGGATGCTGTATTTCGAGGTGCATGGCACCCTTCATCACCAAATATCAATGATACTTCTAATTTTTTATTTCATTTCTATCTCTAGCAAGTGCAAGTCCTCTAACATTAAGTGCTAATGCGATTACTGCAGCACCACCTGATAACCCAAGACAGTGTTGATATTTTGAAATAAATTGACCAGTCGTCTTAATTATGTCTGCAAGCTTTCTTCGGTCATGAAATATGGAAGAGCCACGGAGGCCACTGCATCGTGTTTGCTGTCCCCTGTATTAGGATATAAAATCTTCTGGAGCAGGATGCGTTTTTAGACTACTGCCTGCCACAGAAGAATTTTAATCCATGTTCCTGTATTCAATCCTATATATTTTGTTTGTTTATAGATTTATTTTCCTTTCAACAGAACTAGAATTCTCCAGGTTTGGGAACATCAGCCTATTTTCATGAAATGGCTCATCTGCAAAGAAGTAGGTGTTTGCTTTCTCAGCTCTGCTACATGATCCTCTGTTACTATGGTTTCATATAATACTCACTCTACAACGGTAACAGCATCTACCTCTGGCTTGCCTGTGTTTCTATTTCCTTTGTTTTTTGTGTATATTACTGTAGTGCAGCGTAGTAGGTTTTAAAATGGTGTCAGAGATAAAGATATCATCCAATCCACCTTGTTTCAACAGATGTCCACATCATTTGCTCCAGTTTGCAGTGCATGATAATTAAGAATGAACACAAATAATGATGCAATGGACATAAAGCCAGATAAATTTGATCTTCTTAGAGTCATTTTCTATAATTAGCAGCATTCAAAGTAGTAACAGTCTGGGATTGGAGATTAGCTTAGTGGTAGAGTGTGCTTGCTTAGCAAGCACAAGGCTGTGAGTTTGATTCCCAGCACCTCAAAAAAAAAAAAAAAAATAGTGACAACAAAAAACAGTTTGGTGAAAGTCTTGAAAACACTCAGATATTTGATATAGGTTTATTAAGAGGAAGGGGTGTAAAGGCAACATGTGTCAAGTCTTTTTAAGACAGTTATTACAATTTTTTAAAATTTTTAAATCTTAAATTATTTTACCTGATACATGAAAAATGTGAACATTGTTCATTTTTATAGGATATTATGTGGTATTTTGATTACAGCATATATTTTATAATGTTTAAATCAGAATATATATGCATATTATATATCTTCAAATATTTATCATTTTCTTATGGCAAAAATCAAAAAATCCTTCTTCAAATATGTAATACATTATCATTAGATATAGCTACTGCTTTTATTTGAATCTTGAATGTTCCTAGAAGTTCTGTATGTTTAAGGTTTTGTGCCCAGACTGTGAGACAGTACTGGCAGGTAGGAAACCCTTGTGAGTTGGTGAGAGAAGAGTGAGGGACTAGATATAGTACCTGAGGTCGCGCCTCCAAGATGTACACACCCAGAAGTGTGCTTTACTAAGTCACAACATCATTCCTGAGTTTATGCAGTTGACGAGTAGCTTAACCATCACAGTGACAATGGCCAAGAAACTCTCAGGAGGGGGTAATTCAACAGTTTTTCTTCTTTCTTTATGTAAATTCTAGAACAAGTTATAGATTATAACATTTATCTTCTCTTCAAATTAATTCATTTATTAGATATAGAGCACATTGGCATCTAGGAATGGCAGAATTTTTTCTAGTTAGATGGTGGGGACTTTGAAGCAATTACAGTAATGATAACATCAATAATAAGAGGAAAACAATCATTTAAGAAACCACTTCTTGTTATCTAATATGCTGCTGAGCATTTTACATGCTTTATGAAAGAACAGAGTTTTGTGTTCCATTTTTACTGATGAACCTGAACTTATATAAATTCATCAATTGGCTAAAAGTTAAAATCTAGGGTGAGGTTTGGACCCTAACTTGGATCCATCACAGAATCTACCATCTTGGTAGATTCTTGATGTAGCTTCCTGAAAACTGTTGAACTGTATTAGCCAAATTTTTGAGACTTTGGCAGTGGACTTACAGCTCAATTTAGTTCATAATTTAGCGAAACACTCGAAATGAGAAATAAAGGCACAGATAATATATTCTTACTCTTATTAAAAAAAAAAACATGGTTTTTAATATATTTTACTACTAAATAATCCCCTAACATTTTTGAAAATCATATATGCTAAGAATACACAATGGAATTAAATAAGGTAGATTTAAGGAATATAATGCACTTTAGTAGATAAAAGGCCTTAACTGTCGCAGTAGAAAACTTAACAAAAAAGAAGACTACATGATTAAGGTGATGCGGGCTCAGTGGTAAGCAAGATCGGGCCAAGGGTGAAAGAATAATGAAATAATATGGGATTCTACCAAAGTCCTTGTAATACAAGCTGTCTTTGTTGCTCAATTATCCATTCTCTCATTCTTTCTTGCTAACCGAATCATATATTAAAAAGATAACATATCTTCGTTTTCAGAGAAAAACATGGATCACTAGCTCAATCAACCTGGTCCCATTACTAGTGATGATTGATTTTGCCAGAAATATTTTACCTAAATCTTTTTTTTTTTTTTTTTTTTTTTTTTTTTTTTTTTTTTTTTTTTTTTAGTGCTGGGGATTGAACTCAGGGCTTTGTGCTTGCAAGGCAAGCGCTCTAACCACTGAGCTAAATCCCCAGCCCCTTTTTACCTAAATCTTGACTTGACAAACAATCAAATATTGAATGTGGATGAGTCCTCTGGGAAAGGTCTCTTTCCTCTGCAGAGCAAAAATAAAACAGATCTTTTAATACCAAGATTATTTTAAACCTTAGTGTATATCAGTCTAACATAAAAATAAGAATGGGTAACATAACAAAGCTGAAGGATGGCATCTTTAAGAATATCATTGACAGGTTGATGCGATCATTCATGATATTCTTTCTTTATTTCAACATACTGAACTGCATAATAGACTTCCTTATAATGTAAGCTGGTTGTATTAGCACTACCTGAATTTGTAACCAAAACATGACATATGATACTTTTATTTAAAATTTTTTGTGTATGTTTTCAATACATATAAATAGATTAATCATTGGGTACTGGTATATTTACATATCATGTCTTGATTGGTTTTACTTCTCTTTCCTGAACTTCCTCTTGTTTACTCCCACCCAAAGATTTCCTTCCAAATAGGTTTTACCCAATTCTCTAAAATACCATTGTGCTCTGTAATTGCAAGCTAAAATGTTGGAACTAATCTGATTTCTCCAAGATAAACAAAGAAACAAAGGTAGAAGGGGCTATGAGAGGGGTGGAGGAATGAACCAATTTGATTGGTCTAACTCTACAGTAAGTCTGCAATTAGCGGCTTGTAGCATATGGATTTGCATATTGGAATTTACGAACTAGACTTTGCTGATTAACCAAAGTTGTCTTAATGCTTCAGGTTATTTGTTCCTTCTCAAATTGGTTTAAAGTAAATCAAAGAACTGAGAACTAACCCCATTAATTACGTATCAATAGGAAAAGAGAAAATGAAAGAATATTTAAATTCTTCTCTCCTGGTCCCTGTACCCTTTGATCTCTATTTTGTTATGTTCCCTGTTTCCTTTGACTGAAAAGAAGCTTATTAGACGTTCTACTTTCATAGACTCAAAATAAATATGAAGGAAATCAAAACTCTTCAGTCCAAAATTGATGTTTCATTCCCTTGATGCAAGCTAAGCAAAGTTAAATATAATGTTATGTTGATAGATAAATATGCATGAATTTTCAGTCATATGATGCAATCATTCACATGGCAAATATTTATTGAACATTTGTTTTTTATTCTAGGTAGCTCTATAAGTACCCAAAAAACTCTTATAAGTAAAGAAAATGAAAAGAAGTACTATTGAACTAATGTTTCAAACAGGTGGGAACCTTTTAAACTAAACATATTAAGAAAGAATTGATAAAAAAAAGATAGAGAAGGGAAAACTAGGTATATTTATGCAATCTGACATTGAAAGATGACATTTTATAAATAAAGTCCAGAGAAGTCCTCACTATTAAGGTACTATCGAGCAGAAATCATGTAAACATCTGTTGAAAGTATATTCCAAGCAGCCAGAATCATCTGCTAAAGCCCTCATACAGAACATACACAGCCCAACAAGGCACCATGTTTGACACATTCCAACAAAGCACCATGGTTAAAATAAGATGAAATCTGCTATGGTGCAATGGATGTGATCAGAGAAGTGGAATTCAGATATTGTAAGATATTGCACTCAACTTTAAAGATGTTGGTTCTTACTTAGAAACAGCAATCCATTGATAGTCTTGAAATGTTTGTGACACATTTAAAAACAGAATTTCTTAATTAGATTTGAGACAAGCTAATTCTTTGTTAGAAGGAGCTGTCCTATGCATTAACTATAGAAGGTCCAGCTGCCTCACTGCCCTTTATCCACCACCTTACCCCAATTTTGACAGTGCAAGATATTCCCAAATCTGTCTACAAATCTTTGCCATATATCACCAAGGAAGGACCAATCACACTAGTCAAATACCAATACTTTAATAAGATCATATTGAGTGTTTTTAGAGGACAAAACTATAAAACAGCAAGGAAATTTAGCATAGCTTTTGTTAATAATCAAAGAACACTCTATGGGGCACTGAGCAATCATAATAGTGAGCATAGTAAAGAGTGGGTTACATTTTGGGAACATTTTAAAGATAGAACTTACAAGATTCGTTAATGTGGGATAAAAGAAGAAAAAATGAGTCAAAATAATTTCACATTTTTGCCTCAGTACTAATAAAACAGTTATTATTTTTCTAAGGTTGAAAAGACAGAATTGAAATAATTATGGGTTGAGACTATATATAAATCAGCACTCTAATTGTGGACTTGATAAGATTGATATGCTTATTATCAATTATATTAGATAATTAGATCTCCAAATAGTAATGTTGAGTAGGGATTTGAGTACAGGAATATGGATATCTGGAGGAAATTTCTTAATTGTAATCATACATTTGGAAGCCATCAGTATAGGTATTAAAATTTGTAACAGGATAAGATAAATCATCAAATGAATGTGACTAACATTGAACTCAGGAGTATTCAAATACTAAGAAGTTAGATAAGAAGAAATTAGAGGAAGAGACAGAAAGATCCAGAAAGACAAAAGCAAACCAATTGCAAGTGATCTATTCAAAATCTGTGAAGAAATTTTCAAAACAAAACGATTTGCTGAAGAAGAAAAAGTATTAATTTGGGGGCAGGAAGGTCATTTGTGATTGTCAAAGCTATTTTGGTGAGTTACCACGATACTCGTCCCTTTCAGTGTTCTCCAAGCAGGACTAAAATAGAGGCTATACACAGAGAATGTGGACAATTAATTTAAAAAGTTTTATCATCAAGGGTTGAGGGTGAGGGTGTGGGTAACGGGAGAAAAATAGAAGAGAGAGCATCAGCCTGGTCTTTATGCTTTTTGTTTTGCTTAAAAAGGAGAGGCATTACAACAGGTTTGCATGTTAAAGGGAGTAGCTCAGCTGGAAGTAGAACGTGGTACAGAAGAAGGGCAATTGTGGAAGTGATATACTTGCCCAAACTGAAGGAAATGCAATTCAGTTGCCAGGAGTAAGTGCTGGCTGGGAATCTGAAGAGTTCCTATCACTAATGAGAGGTAAAATGATGTCAGTTAACCGATTAATGTAGTTCAATAACTCCTGATGAATGACAGTCTCACTGGGGCTGGTGTGAAAGCAACCAGTTTAAACAAACTCTTTAAAGGCTTTGGGGAGCGACTGAATGGGGACGAGGACACAACATGAGAAAGGATCGCTGCTATTTCAGTAATTGTTCTTTAAAACTGTTGTTTGATGACTTGTTAAACTAGACTCGAAGTATTAGTGAATGTATTTAATTGAGCCATATTAAAATATGCATGAAATTAATAGAATGATAGAAATAAAATAGATATTTCTTATCTGGTTTTATCAAGGCAGATAATGTCAAGGTAACTCTGAAATTTTAACATGTAGGTACCTGTGATAGTGACTTCATAAATAAATATATGTGTTCAGATGTTTAAAATTTTTATGCTAGTTTATTCTGTAGAATCAAGCTGGTTTTAGTTGATCATTAGGAAAAATTAAACTAAAGCCTACATTTCATTCACTCTTTGAGGTTCTACAATTCATAATTTTACTTGAATATCTTATGCTTTTTTTTTATTTCTAGATGCTACAATGCCATAGACTTAAAAACAGGGTTATTGAAGCAAAGTCTAGAGTATATCAAACTTCATTTTTCCTATTAGCTCTTCAATTGATAAAGCCAAACTTTTAGAGTAATAAATCCTTTATCTACTAATGGGTTAGAGGCTAATCTGACAATTCATATACTAAATCCAAAGGCAGCAAATTAATAAACTCAGAAAATTTAAAAAAAATCACTTTATAATGAACACTTTTATTACAAACCATAACCACTATAAATAACAAGCTATCTCTATACTATTGTAAGGAATTATACATAGTAGGTGGATAAAATCAATTCCAGTGAGATGTGTGACTTTCTTTCCCCTGATCAAAGTAGTAAAAACTAAAAAGCTTTTAAGAATTGTTGACTTTTTTAAATCACTCCACTAAATGGCATCAGATTCTATTAATATCTTTAAATCGCTGACAATAATGCTGCCAAAAAATAAATACGTTAGTGAGGATTTCTTTCTTTATAGATTTGCATGAAAACATTCAGTTGCATTTTTCACATTCCCAACAGACTAAGCTAAAAATTTGATTTAAATTATAATCCAGATATGTTGAAACACTAACCATAAAAATTCCTTTTGAATTAGTAATAAAAATGAAAGCTTTTGATTGTAACAGAGAAATATGATTCACATTTCATTAATATTTTATACTAATAAATTTGAAATTTTTTAGTATCCAAAAAAATCAGCTTTTGAACCTAACATAAAACAGAATGAGCTGTGTGTTAGTCAGCTTTTAATCACTGTGACAAAATACCTGACATAAACAACTTCAAGGAGGAAAGTTTTTAGTCCATGGTTGAGTGATTCTGCTGTTTTCAGGCCTGTGGTGGGACAGACACATCATGACTGAAGGATATTGCAGAGGAAACTTGCTCATCTTATGATAGCCAGAGAGAAAGGAGATGCGGACTAGGATTGTCCAGAACTAGGCCTTCACAATGCCTTCCTCAATGAGGAACTACCTCCCTTTCCCATAACTTCTCAGTGAGGCTGTCAAGCTACGATTTCCTTAGTGGATGGATCCACTGTTGCAATAGGAGCCCTCATAATCCAGTCACTTCCCAAAACCCATCAGCTGGCCTTTGGAGGACAGTATAAATCCAACAGACTGAGTGGAAACTAGGAATTGTTCCAAGAAGAATTTTTTTTTTTAAATTTTCAACAATATGAAAGTTTTTTTGTTGTTTTTTTTTTGTTTGTTTGTTTGTTTTCCCCTGGACAACTAAAGAAACCAAGATGCACAAAATGCGCGCGCACACACACACACACACACACACACACACACACACAGAGGAGACTGATCAAAACTGCTTAGAAAAAAAGTTTGATTAATTTATTTTATAGCTTGTCTATGTGCTTACTGAAAGAAACTGATAATTATTAAAATTTAATTTTATTTATATACTGACAATTATATAGTAGTATACTATAAAATTTGTATTTTTATTTATACAGCATGTTTTTCATATTTTGTTTTCAATTGTCATAATTGCACTTAGCAAACAAATCTTCAGATAAATGTCCTCTCCTATGACCATATTTCAAGGATGACCTGTAATGCCAAATGTCCATGGATTATCAGCCTTAGAACCCTAAAACTGGGAGCAGAAATAAATGATTTCCCTTCTACAAATTCTTTCTGGTCTTGTTTCATTTTTCTTCCTCTTGTTTAGCATATTTTTGTCCCATTTAACAGATGTCCATACCTTATTGTGTTGTCACACGACCCACAGGAGAGGCGATGCTCATTTCTGTCTGAGAAGCATACAGAACCCTGCATACAGAAGGCGGTGGGAGAGAGGCAAAGTTAGTGCCGATAAAAGCTGCTCATTTTAATTTAATGAGTTGAGAATGAGAACGATAGTTTTCTACCTAATTAGCACTTTTCTCTTTAAAATGAAGCATTTTATAAATGTTAAGTTAAAAAAAAAAAACACAAGAAAATTTCGTCAACACTACAACAAACACAAACTTGCAGATCAGACGTGTGCTCTCAATTATGTTTTCTAAAATCCAGGTTGTTTACACGCTTTTACTTGATAATACTGTGAAAGAGAAGAATGATTCCCAGATTGTCTCTGTTCATATAAACGCTTTTATATTTGTGTATATGTATATATACATTAATAATATGTATATTCATGCTCAAAATGTCATATTTCCTTGTTGTTATAGTTTCAGTCATTGACAACAGAAAACATAGCTTTATTTTGAAGTAATTGTCTCTCTGACTTCAAATGATATACATGAGGACTAAACAAGAGTTAATTAGTTTAAAAATATTTCATACATTACCTTTGTACTCTTTTTTTAATCTATATGTGACAGCCTTCAAAAACTTAAAAAGGCATTGTAAATAGGTAGGTCCCTTTCCTGCCAAAATAAGCCAGTTTTGTTGTTTGCCAGCAAAAATTCCTTCTGTATTTCAATGTTTTTTTTCAGTGTGAGAAATCATTTCTGAAAGAAGTCCCATTCTCATTTGCAGATCACAAAACTATTTTCACTTCTCGTCCATTCTCACATTTGGATAAAACAACTTTGTTCCTGAATACACACATAAACCACCTGGCTTGCTTTCTTCCCCAGCCTAATGGGTGAATGGAATGAGGCTGCCAGCAGCTTGAAGCAAATCTAGAAAGGGCTGTTCTGACAATTTCTAACTCCTGAAAATAGCACGCTGCCTTGCTGATATTGCATTCAATTTATTTAAATCGTTGTGCTGAGGGAAAAATCATTTTTCCTCTGTTGCTTTTTCTATTATTTTCAACTTCTTTTCCCATTTGACTAGATTCACTGATTCTGGGGTCCAGAACACCTTCCCAAATTCAACTTTGAAAATAGATTATTTTCTTGAAGATGAGGTTTTTAAAATTTTCATAGATCACACTTAATTGCATGCCCATTATTTATTAATATGCATACACTAAAACATGGATATTTTTGCAACTGGAGAAACATTGCTTATAGCTACATAGCTGGCCTTGTAAATTCCCGTTGGGGAATCCGAACCTAGGCTAAGTCCTTAGCAATTTTTTGACAGTCTAATTCCTGGAAGGAAAAAGAAAAAGAAGGTGCATCAATTCTCTACATTTTTATGAAGTATTTATCTTTTTGAGGTAGGAACTTCAATGTGTCTTCTCAAGATGTTTAATTTACACTTTGTAAATTTTTTGACTATTTTGTTTATAGATATCTCATTGTTTTAGAAAGAATTTATCATGACTGAAATAGAGTACAAAGTGAGACACTGAATAACTCGGAAAATAGATGGCACAGATAAATGACATTGAGAAAGATCACCTAAAGACAATAGATACCATGAAGTACACATTTTGATCCAATTATTTTCAAATTTATTACTAAGGGATGAGTACAGATTTTCTCAAATAAATCTCAGAATTGATGCCAAGAACGTAGCATAATCAGTTTAAAAAATCCGATGATAATAAAATCAAATTAGATCCTTAGGAGAAAGAAAATTACTTGCCTACTGAAATGAATTTCCAGCTAAAATTCAGTAAAAGCAGTTTTAAGGGATTGAGATAATACTGTCCTGATGTTCGGTACTATTTCCGAGAATGCATACTTAATTTCAACATTTAAAGATTTTATTGTATTACTTAACATAAGCCAGTTAAATATCAAACTATAATAATAAAAAACTAATGGAATAATAAAGGCAACACTATGTACCATAATCTAGACTGAAGACTATTTTATAGATGGACTTTCAGTTGATTTTGATTTATAAAGCAAGAAAAGAGGTAGAACCCTCTAGTGGAGACTGCTGTTGTATTCATCAAAAAACACTTTTCACCAAGCCTGATATGCCCATGAAAATTAAATTCTTCTCTAAGCTTTGGTATTCAGAGGCTCCTATTTAACTCTATACCTTCAACTTATTGTAAGTCATTTACTACAAAATCGAAGCCTGAGGAAAACTCAATAAATGCTGACACTTACATACTTATTAACAAAAATCTCCAAATTGATAAAAGTAAATTAGTAACTGCTCCTTACTTGGGCTAGGATAATCCTACACAGCTTGTAGTGTACAAAAATATTTATGAAGGAACATATAATGCTCGATCTGAAACAGAGACACAATTTAAAATGTTCTACACTTACCTGATTGAAGTCAGAATCATTTTTTTTTAATTCAATACATCTAAGCTGAGTATCTTTAGGAAAGCTATCCACTACTTGCTTTCATCAATATTAAGGTTTTAGTCCCTGAGCAGGATCAATTCTGTCCTGATGTGTTTCCAAAATATGAGTAAAACTGCTCACAACAAGAGATCTGACTTCAGGAACAATAACATGCTTTGATTTGTTGTTCTCAAGCCAGACCTCACATTAGAATCATATTAGAAAATCTGCTGTCCACTCCCAGAGCTCTGATTTAATCATCCTGAGGTAGGGTGCAGTGAATTGGGTATTTTAAAAAAGCAACCATGGTGATTTTAATAAGCTAAGATTCACCATGTTAAACCAATCAGTTCCAGCTTACCAGGAAATTAAAACAGGTCTAGAGAGAAAGCTCCAGGCTCATAAACAGAATAGATCAATTTGTTTTCTTAAAGTTTTAAAGTTTTCAGATTTATAGCTCACTATTCATTTATATTACAACTTTTTCTTTCCTGAAAGTTTTGATGGGAAGAGAGAGAGAGAGAGCGTGCAGAACAGTAAGAAAAATTACAGTCTCAGTAGAGAAACTGAGATGTGCAGGGGCTAACTCAAAAACAAACAAAACCCTAAAAGTTTACAAAACAAATCATCATCTCTTGAATGAGTTGCTAATATCGAAAAGCATAAGAACTGCAGTTAGACTGAAGATACATGAAGGTTCCTATTGTTTACCTAAAATTTCCCTTTTGCGAGTAGCAAGTCAAAACTCCTTCATCCAGGGAGATTGAGTGTATGTCGTATTGGGATTGGTGAAGTATGCAGGAATTCTGTCTCAGCCTATTTGCATTCATTTGGAATTTACTGATGAGTCGGCCAAATAAAAAGGCCTTATAATTAAGAGATCCAACCATCAAAAATACAAGGAACAAAATTTACCAATTGAGGCAGTCTCATGCAACTGGTCAGGACACTCTCAGCAAGCAGGCTTCAGTAATGATGAGGCGGGAAACGCTCCTTTCTGAAGAAAGCAGAGTGAGTAGCCATCAGGAGTTGATTCTCATTGTAATGTGTGATGCTTAAACAAATACATCTTCTCTCCTAGGAATATAAAATCACATGAATTCAGAAATGTTCTCACTGTGCTCAAAATCATAAAATCTAGACATGGTTAAATAATCCTTCAAGATCTTTAATTTGTTTTGTATTTTTCTTTCAAGAAGAACAATAAATTTAAAATAACCATAATTTTAAGTATTGTTCCTGTGTACTCAGAATACTTCTAGGGAAGACAGACTCTCTTATATTTCTCTAGACAAAATTTTTATAAATGCAACGAATTTAAAAGGTAGGAATTAATGACTTCTGAATTTTATTTTTAGTTGAAGCGAGAGAAATATACCCTATCTGGAAATAGTTTTCTCATATAAATATTGAAAATTAAATACTTTTCAGTTTGTAGTGAAAAATAGAGCTAATAAAACTAGCCTGAAACACTGAGAGAAATCAATTTAAATAAACTGAAATTTTATTTTGAACAAATGAGAATTCTTGAAATAAATTTATCTGATTAAGAGCAAAACTACTGTGCAACCAAATAAAAATACATTTCTAGTAAAAGTACAAGGTGAAATGTCCATATACACGCTATGGAAAACAGATAAATATGCATGCATGAGTTGTTTACCAAAATAATTAAATATTTTAAAACTATTTTCTAAATTCCCTTCTATCTCAAATGAGATGATCGTTCTTTTATGCTGAGATTCAGGCAACAAAGGCAGCAACAACAGCAACATCAACAAATTTATTGAATTAAAATGGGAAGTCTTTAAAAAAAAAAAAGGCTTGTAGAGGGGCTGGGGATTTAGCTCAGTGGTTAAAGTGCTTGCCTTGCAAGCACAAGAACCCGGGTTCGATCCCCAGAACCAAAAAAATAAATAAATAAAAAATAAAATAAAATGGGAAGTCTTGAAGCCAAATGTGGGCACATGACATGCAGTTTGTTCGGCTAAAATGTCCCACAATTAAAGAAAAGTAAACTTGTCCCCTGATGTGTTTTTTAGATCTATAATAACTTAAAAGTTTAATTATCAGTGGTGTCTTCTATAGCATTTAAATCTTTGGTGGCAAAGAGTATACTGTCTATACACAGTAGTACCAAGAGAAAGCAAATTTCTTGTTTATTTTTTCTCTTCCTTGTATGCCTAACTGATGATTTGCAAATGGTAGATATAATCAAACTATACAAATTGAAATAAGTTAACTGCTCGTTTGTGATATGTGAGATACTGGTTAATCAAAAAATCCCAACTTTAAATAGACTGATTATTTACAAAAATAACAAAATCTTTTTCATTTAATTAGCATAACAGGTGGTTTATATGAATGACTATATCACATTTCTATTTCCAACTCTCCACGTCTGTTAGACAGATGTTTTACACTACTAATTTGTATACTGTGGAAATTAGAAGGTACTTGTTCAAAAATTCTGAGCAGCTCCATAGAATTTTTGGCCCATGCTTAACTGTCCAAATACTTTCAATAACTTCTTGGAGGACTTTATCTTAATTGTAATGTTTCTTTTATTGTGTAGTAACTGTCACATAGGCACCGGTTATCACTTGATATGTGCTATTTCCTTATGCTTAAATAATTGTTTTCTATTTTTGTCATCTTATTTTAACTGTAGCATAATTTTTTTGCTGTACGTAAAAAGTAAATAAAAGATAGAAATAATACTGGAACTTTACCTCGGAATATCTTCTGCTTGGGTAGAAGTTTGCTTCAGCTTTATATTATTCATACCTTGGATACAAAAGGATATACGGTAGTTTATCTGAATATACCTCTTGGAGGAGCTAGGTTTGTGTCTTTGTGTGCATGTTTGTGTGCGTACATATGTGTGTGTGTGCATGTAAGGTTACCGAGGATTAAACCAAGGAGTGCGCTACCACTTAGCAATATCCCCACACTTTTTATACTTTATTTTGAGATAAGGTCTTCCTGAGTTATCCAGGGTTATCTTAAACTTGAGATCTTCCTGCCTCCACCTCCATACTAGGTGGTATTATGGCAGGAGCCAATTTGGAAATAGGATTAGAACAGTTGTGGCAGATGAATGATCTTCATCATATTTGCAAGATATGTCGGAAAAAGAAACAAGTTTTAGATTATTTTATCACAATCCTGAAAATCTCATGTTTAAGGTCTGTATCTTTTAACACTTACTAACTTTTCATGTTTTAAAATGGACAATATAGGTTTAGGAACTCATAATAATTGTCACTGGAAATCAATGTTTTTTGATAATTACCTTTATTTTAAAAATAATTTTTCTGCTCATAAAGACTATTATCAATTGAAATTTTTATGTAACTACTCTAATAAAACATGGAAACTTTTTTTTCTTCTTATTCTTATATATTGTGTATTTATCTTTCATAAATTCTACTTTGTTTCTCAATGTGTCCCATCCAATATGTAGATAGAGAGTCAATCTATTGACTTGCCTACATCTGGCAGGTCGATATTTTTAAGAGCAAAGGTGTGAAAATTTGCAACTGCAAGGCAGGTACAGTGAAGTTTAATAAGCAATCAGAGTCTACCCGCACTTGATGTCAACATTCTTTTGCACTGCTCAACAAAAACCCTGTGTCGCTGAGGTGGGAGCCTTCTGTCGTCCTTATCAATTTTATTTATTTCCCCCCAGCTCTCACTGTAGATTGAAGGAAAGTTTGTTGGAAGCCAAATGAGAGAAATGTGCTTGGTTATGGTTGGCTCATTCCTTTTCTCCTCATTCCTTCTACAATTCATGAATTGCCTTTTGAATTTGGAAGGCAGTTTTCAGATCAGTTGGAAGTCAGCAAAAATTTAGCATTAATGAGTTCATTTCCACAAAAATTGGCTTATTACCATGCAGACTTCCAGTGTTATGTGCTACTGATTTTATAGTCACTTTCTCCATTCATTTATAAAGATATTCTTCTACCTGCCACATGTGCAAATAATGAGACAAGAGAGACAATCGCTGTTTAAAAAATAACTGCAAGTAAGGAAAACATCAATTTAATAATGTAATAATTTAAGTCAAGTGAAATGTATACACAAAGCCATGCATGATGGCCATATAAAGTTTATTAACCCTATTAATTTATAAGTAAATATTAGAAAGGTCATTCCACTAATAAAATAACATTGTAAGGACTTGTGCATAAATGAAACAGTTGGTGATTACAAATATGATTAAGGAATGAATATAATCACAAATAAATGTAAGTATATGCTTTCAATGTTACGTATTATGTAAAGATATTCTCTATTAAGAATGTATATTTAAATATAGGCATCCAACCATAATTTTTAAGTTAAAATAGTTTTAAAAAGCAAATGATCTCTATTATAAAATTTGTGAGTATTTCTTTCCAGTTTTTTATCTCAGTTCGTTACCTTTCTTTAATATACCTAAAAGCAAACTGAGTGATATTTTTTAATCTTCAAGGCAGGAGAAATATCTGACAAATGATATGGAAGGCTTACACAGTAAAAATTTAAAAATACAGCTGATAAAAATTAAAGAAAACATGAATAAATGTAGGGTTATGCCAGTCTCATGAGACAGAAGTACCAAAACATTATAATATAAAAATCATCCAACTAATATGTAAATTGAAAATGAACGCAACCAAAATCTCAGACTCTTTCAGAGCAATTAAAACATTGATTCTAAAATGTATGCAGAAATGAAGAGGACTTGGAATCTTGAATTTGAGAAGCGAAAGGAAGTTGGAGGATTAACCCTATTTTTATTTCATGATTTATTATAAATCTACAGTAATCCATATAAGATATTACTTCTGCAAATATTGACAAATGATATAACGGAGTAGATAATAGTATATAGTATATAGTATAGTATTTATACTCACATCTAAGCTCAGCTTTATGGCTCCTTGTAGTGTTGCCTATTTTCTTTGATTTATGAAGCATCTCGGAGACAGTCCAGTCTGTTATGACTCTTCCTTCCTCTTAGGAAAGCAAGCAGCATCTGACCTCCTGGTGGCTGCCACTGAAGCTGTCAAACTCCATGAGCTGATTCGTCAGTAACTTTTGTTCACAATCGTAGACGTAAATATTACCCAAGCTCCTCACTAGACATGTGTTTTAATATTTAGAGGAGTCCTTAGATTTATTGCCAGAGAAGCACTTCATAATTCTGGATTTAGGGACTAGCAGAAGAACTAGACAACAATGAGGAGAAAACAAAGAGGAAATAAGGAGAAAGTCTTTCCTCTGAAATTTAACTGGGTACTAAGTTGTGGTGGCCTTACTGTGGTCAATTTATGCAGGAATGCGCAGCTGAACTTAGTTGGTGCCATTCTGGGCTAGAGGATCCACCTGAGAATTGCTCCCAACACAACACAAAGGAGAGTAGGAGTGAAAGAGAGTGGCGGGCTGTTTCCCAGGAGAAGCTCTGTTGAGGCTGGTTCTCCCTAAGGGAACTCAGCTGTTCTCATTGCAGAAGGAGCTCGGGGCCTTGTTGTCATTGAGGATGGGTACTGTTTGCTTTGGCGAGTTCTGGTCTTCATCTCTGCTGCGATCATCGCATCCTGCTTCCAGTATAGATTTCTTCAGCCTCTTAGTGCAGACACAGATGTACATGGCACAGTGCCATGGGCTCCTGGTCCTTGATTGGATCTTTCAGGTCTCCAGTGCATAGAGAGATGTTCTGCACTCCTCCTGCATTTGACTTGTGTATGAATGTTGTAACTTATAGTTGTCCTTTATTAAATCTGCTCTTTTGCAAACCATGGACTCTAGAGAGGTAATTAATACATACAGTATAGACTCAGAATGCATGAATGGTCTGATTCTTTGGAAAGAGTGTAAGCAACTCGAGGATATTAATCTGCGGGGCATTTGTGATCAGGAACAGAAGAGGTAGCAGCAGATTGCCTGGGAAGCCACACTCTAAGGCCCAAACAGTGACATGTGTATGCTGCTTGGGTAAGGTACTTAACTCTGAGTCTCATTTCCTTCATTTTGCTCCAGACTATTCACCCTGTTATTTTAAAGATTACATGGGAGAACTGGCAGAGGATACTAGACATAGGAAAATTTCTCAATAAATTTAAGTCAAAATTAAATGAAAATAGGGGCTGGGGATTTAGCTCAGTGGTTAGAGTGCTTGCCTCACAGGCACAAGGCCCTGAGTTTGATCCCCGGCACCAATAAATAAATAAATAAATAAATAAATAAACAAATGAAAATAAAGTATGTTCTCTACATTACACATTAGAAATATAAGAGATTAATTTATACTTCTGTAATTAAGTTAAATAACTTTCATAAAACTTTATAGCGAAGTACATTATACAGCAAGTCATACTTTCAATGACTATCTCATTTTGAGGGAAAATCATCCCTTTAGTGGGCATGTCAATAAGCTTACTTCCGTGTGAAATAAAGGTTTTAGTATTGTGGAATAGTTTTTAAGAATTATACAGATTTCAATTAATGTCATGTCATTTTCACAACACTGTATAAGACAGTTTGTTTGAGTCATAATTATTAGTTCTAAATGGATCCTACACTGGTCTTTCAAGATAAAAGTTGAAGTTTTGTCCTTCAGTTTTGTCCTAATTGCCACTTATTTGGATGAAAAGTGCTGCAGCAGTTTTCACTGTCACCAAAAAACCCCAAACTGAGCCAATTTAAAATATGTATTATAAATTCTGTTCCGAAAGTACGAAATTATACTGTCAAATATTATGTGAGATTCGTCCTTTATTACCTAACTTTTATCTAGGTATGTATCAAAATTTATTCTCTTTTTTGTTATTAAAAGAGCTGCCACTCGATGTGCCTGGAAGAGATTATTATCATCAATACTTTACTAACTTATTTGATAATCATCTATTTAACATATATAAACTTCTTAGTGTGAAAAGCATTTTTGGGCAGCAGCAGGTGAAAGTGTTTAGTTTTCTAAGAGTTTATGAATGATGATTTGGACAGGATACTCTCAGGGTAATTCACTGAAGAGATTTTTTTTTTTTTTTTAACACACCAACAACAGTATATTTTTCTGAATACATTAGTCCATATTCTATCACACCAAACAGAAAACAGGGAAAACACACACCTCTAACTGTTGTGTGGGGAAAAGTGTTCCATGCCTTATCATAGTCCCAGTCATAAAACAAAGACAATATAAACAAATAAATAAAAATATTTCTTGTTTTCCATAGAAATTATCATACTTTATCCTTTCTTGTCATGATTCGCTTTTTGCCCAAAATTAATCATGTTTTTTCCACACGATTTTTAACTTGTTTTTTCTATTTTTTTTAAATTTATTAAGGTATATTTTACAGAAATAAAAATGTTTTAAGTGTGTCATTAGATGGGCTATGAACAAACGCATTCACGTGTGCAGTAATCGCAACAATCGAGGTACACTGCTGTCCTCCTCAAGTGTGTCTAAATCATAGTGGCAGGAGTTCCGAGTGGGCCACCTCGAAACATGCCCGCTCGGCATAAGAGTGGCTGTGAGATAAAGGAACTTAAAACAGAACAAAAACGGAAGTTGCAAGATTGCTCTGAACTTTGTTTTGCTTAGTAAAATCAGAAGAGAAAACATGTATGTGACAGATGCCCTCCCTAGATCTACATGGACGCAATACTGGTATCAAGGACCGGAATCTGAGGGCAAGGGAAATCCCAGCCAGCAGCCCTTCCGGTCTTAACCGCTTCTTTACTAATTAACCAATTTAGCCCAAGAACCTTTGCCGTACTGTATTTTCACTTTCTACCGCTCTCCCGGCTACTCAACCTGTAACTGTGCGACTTAACTGCGTCTTTGGGTATTCGTTGCTTAAGAAGCCTCCTGGGCCACATAAAACCTGCGTTCAATAAACAGTAGGCTTTCTCTTGTAGAGCTCACTTACACCAATGAAATCATCAGGCCTGGAAAAATAATCCAACAGAGCTAGTTTTGCTTCCCCTCCATAGCCGGCCTCTTCTCATCCCCATTTACTTCCTTTTTGTCAGACATGAATTTCTCTTGTCCTATCACTTCAAATAAAATGAAATCTACAATAGTATTTTGCCTATAATTTTTCTGATCATTATGTCACAGAGACTGATTCTTTTTGTTTTTTTCCTTAAATAATTTGAATTTTTGTCACTAACTAGTATGGAATTAACTAGTATGGATGAATTAAAAAAAAGCTTATCCAGTTGCTTGTTGAGGAACTTGAGTGCTTATGCTTTAGCCTTTCGTAATTAGTACTGTATATATTCACATACAACTATTGATTGTAGATACGCTTTCATTTCTCCTGGACTAATGCCTGGGAAGGGAATCATTAACATGCTAGGTGTGGGTTTAACTTTAAAAGATGACAAACATTTCTGCTAGATTATTGTTGTGACACTTTATATTCTCAGCTGCAAATTGATTTGAGACTCAAATCACTTCCTATTCCGGACATTTGAAGTCAGTATTCTTTTTCATTTTAGCCAATACAGTGAATGTTTAATTTTATATTTCCTTTTGGTTTAACTTTGCATTTCAATGATGAATAATAATACTGAGTTTTTTTTCTGCTTACATTGGCTGTAAAAGTCATATTTTATGAAATATATACTCTAAGAATTTGTCTTAATTTTTGATTGTTTTATTTTTATTATGTTGTGATCATACACATACACACACACATATTCTGGATTAAATCATTATTTCAGATTATTTCAGTTATACATATGGCAAATATTTTCTTCAAAGAATGGATTGCAATTCTAAATTTAATAGTCATATATTTATAATGGCATTCAATGTCATATTGATATAAATGTAATGATATAATACAAAACATCATTTTTTTTTTTTTTCTAGTGATCAAGTTTTGGGACTTTGAGTCCTGTATAAAATGTATTTGTCGTTTGTACTGTTATAATATTTTCCTTCTAAGTACTTCTCTAATGATTTTTGTATGTTTTATTCATGTCATTTAATTTCTAACCTCAATGATGTTGAGTCTTTATTATGTACAATAAAATAAGGCTGGAGAGGAGGGGATTTAGCTCAGTGGTAGAGCACTTGCCTACCAAGCACAAGGCCCTGAGTTCCATCCCTGGCACCAATAAATAAATAAATAAATAAGCCAACCAACCTGTATGCAGTGTGTAGTTTTTCATTTGCCTAAATATATAAGCCTCTTATCAATGACTACAAGTGATCAAATTATTTATTTTCCATAAAAGTTATCATTTTCCTGTTGGCACTCTCTGTCTCCCAACACAACCGCATTTAGGAAACTAATAATCTACTTTCTATTTTCTAGATTTTATAAATCTTTCCTAAATATTTGCGTAAATAGAACTATAGAAAATGTGTTTGCTCTTAGATCTCTTGCCCAGTATTATGACTTTCAGGTTCATCCATATCATTATTTTTATTAGTAATCCATTACTTTTAGTTTAGCTTATTTTCCATTGGCAGATACAAATTATACAGACCTATGATTAATAGTTCATTATATTTTACTGCTGATGAATAAAGAGCAGTATGGTTATATCCACCTTTTTCCCCCTTACACACCGACGATCTTTTATGTTTCCAAGCTTGCCTTTGCAAATCCAGTTTCTGTGAACCTTTGTCCAAATGTTCTTGTTGTCGTTACTGTTTTGCAGTGCTAGGATAGCATCCAGCACCTCATGCTTGCTGGGCAAGTGCTCTACCACTGAGTTGCATCCCAGCTCTGTGCACGTATTTCAGTTTGCACAAGGGTTTTCATCTCTTGAAAAATATCTCAGAGTGAAAATTCTGGCTTGCAGGGTATATGTATTAAATATTTATTAAAACAATTACCAATTTTCCAAAGGGGTAAGCCTGATGATGGATGCATAGTTCCAGATATACCTGCAAATCACTGGGGCATGGTCACCTCATTCATATGCTCGCTTCTCTTCTCTACTCCTAGGGACTCCTTTGCAGAGACACACATTCACTAATAAATTTTACAAGGTTTTGATATCACTAGTACCTGAATCCCCCCCCCAAATGTATTCTCATTTTATACATTCATTTCTTAGATAGAATTTTTAAAGTTTTAATACTGGTTAAATTTTCATGGAAGCAAAGAACTTTTGGGTAATTACCTTTCATTTCATTCATCTGACAAAGAATGTTCAAGGGTATTGTTTTACAAAGATTGAAAACTAATCATCAGTTTTTATAAAATAAAACATTGTTTCCTGACTCTTGTATTTTCTAAAATATTTATATGGCATTCATAAACATTATTCATTGTGTTTTATAGAATTCACCAGTGTGGTCATCTGTGCCTGGAGATTTTTTTGTGATCAGTGCTTAAACCACGAATTTAATTTTTTAATTTTTATAAGAATATCCAAGTTTCCCATTTCTTAACTCAATATTGCTTTTAAATTGTTCTTTACGGGTCTTAAAATTTAAATATGTAGAGTCTCAATAGTACCTACTTTACTGATATTGGTAATTTTCAGGAGTGGACTTGTTTTCATTCTGTAAAGATTTTGCACATTATTGTAGCACAAATTCAAATTACCTGAAGATCACTTCTTGATTTTTCAATAGTTTGTGTTTAATGAAGAGGTAATTCAAAAATTAATGTAATTTTTATGTCGTGTCTGAATTGTTTAGACAACTTTTCTGGTAGGTTGTTGTAGCCCTCATTCAATTCATCCTAGCCGGTACCGGATTTTAACTCCAGGAATAAAAATTTAGGGGATTACCTGAAGGTCACCAGAGTAATGCACATCCACTGCATTTGTCGGTTTTTTTGTGTCACCAGAAGATAATGGAATAGTGAAAAAATTCATCATGCTTAGGAGAATGAAAATAATTTGTTTTATGTGTCTCGTTTCAACCTCCTTTGCTTGTACACTAGAGAAATTAAGATAATTACTATTTATTTTCCTACTTAATGCTTTTTATAGCAACATCAATCCAAAGAATTTGCCAATACACATCTTTTTAAAATAAATATGCTATTGAAACCAATTAATGACTCCTTTCTATGTGATTTACATAATTGAATTGATCACCAATAAATGTGTCAACTTGATGCTCAGTTCGAAAGTCGAAAGAGCAATCAGCAGCAAATCTTTCAGCTTTATGGTGTGCTCCCATATATGTAAAAAACATTATGTTATTCTGAGAAGCTAATGCTGACATTCTTCTTACTTCATCAAATTGTGAATATAGGGCTCTGTTTGCTGTCTTCAAAATAATGCAAATATAATTTATACAGCTCATAATTCATAAAGCAAATTTCTTTATCACTGAATCTGCCATTACTCAGAAAAGCTATACCAAGACACATTGAATTCATGACCTCAGAATATTTGTCACAAATTTAAAGTCACATAACCATAAAAAATATATATATAAATTTTAAAATTTGAAGCATCTTAATAATTTGGATGGTATAATTTAGACACAACTTAATTTTTCATAGAGTTCTCTTTTCTGCCAAAGTATTTCTGCTAGAAAGTTTTAGAAACATGGATAGCTTAATTATGGTTATTATATTAAATGTATTTTATGAATGAGTTATTTACTATGACTCATACATACTTCTATATAGTAAACAATCTGTTTAAGTTTAGAGATCATAGTAGAATTCATGAATATTAGTTATCTAGAAAACTTTCTCATCTTATATGGTTGAAATATTGCTAATCCACTTTTTATTGGCTTGTGTAAAAGTGCCTGAATTTGTTGTATTTAATATTTGTAACAGCCCTATAATCCATGATTAAATTTAATAGATGCAATACTTAAAACAACTCCTAAAACTCACATGACAGTACTACACTGCAAAACTCTTTTCTTTTCTCTTCTAATATCACATTGCAAATTTTAGACCCAAGTCTTTTTTTCAGGTGTAGAATCTTCTTCTAAGCCAGTCATTTTTTTCTAAGGAAGGCACAAATTAAAAAAACAGGAAAAGTATATGTCCTGTGTTTGGAATTCTGGAATTTCAGTTTCTTCTTTCATAATCTGTCTCTGCTTTGTGATATATTTTCTGGAATCGCTATGTGTTTCACATTATTTTAAAGCCAGAAGCTTGGACAAACATAAGTTTAGCTCTCAAATATATGTATATATTAAAAAAAATCAAGCATGTTCAGTGGTAGTGGGAACAGTCCCATTGTCCAAATTAAACTTCCCTGAATTAAAATGTTCACAGACATTACATTGGTATAAAAGAAAATTTTCAATAGCACCTGTAGTTTTTTTTAAAAAAATGTATTTATATTCACTGGGAAAAATATAATCCATAATATTTTTGTCAAAGGAGCAGAAAAAAGCAAATCGTTTTGTTGATGTGGAAAAAAGGTTCAAGTCCGTGTGAACTAAATATATTAAATATAAATGGAGTTTAGCACATTCTCAACAAAGGACTTAATTATTATTTACTTAAATCTAAATTTTTTAAATGTGTGATTATCTGAAGTGAAATGACAAACATATAGAAATTGCTTTTCAAAATTACACCTCCTTATAAGAGTTCTAAAAATGGAAAAATTACTTTCACTATTTAATGATTTATTTCTGTAATTTAAACTTTACATGCAATTTATAGGAAAAGTGTTTAAAGTTAATTCAGAATACAATGAGTGTTTTGCCAACATATCAAATATTTCAAATTATTTATTCTTATCTTCTAAGTAAAGTGGAAAATGTGCAAATCTTGTTGACTTTTTAGACTATATTCTTTCTGTTAGAACTTATACTTTTTTTATATTTAAGCTTACCTTAAATTAAATAAGTAGGTTTGTGTTTATGTGCAATCGGTTAATTAGAGTAAAAATAAAGACCACCTTCACTGCTAAAATAGAATTAAGTAGATTCTGTAAGGTCTTTTCTGTTACTAGTTTGATTAATTTTTACACCCCTCAGCAGTAGGGGTGCTGATTTACATTCCAAAAGATATTTTCAAACACTATCATAGATTTAACTTGAAACATAAAAGCTGAGAAATTCAAAGTTAAACTCATGGTCAATTTTGTTATAACCCACATTAAAACTGGGCTATTTTATAAATGTGCATATTTTTCATTTATAATGCTTTCTAATAGGGTTCTCCAAGGTCTCTCAGAGAAACAGAATCAGTGCTTAAAACTCAAGGTTTTAGGGACTTCGTAGAAAGCTTCGCCCATTCATAACCACATTTCTCCTGGCTAACTTTGAACTCTCCTGTTAACAAACCGTTTGTTTTATTCAGCAATATTTAATAGAAAACCTACTGTGCATGGCATGTATTTGTTGGGGATACAGAGATACAATATATAGTGGTTTGATGTAAGAATTCTTATAGTGCGATGAGGAATGCAAAAATGTGACCCCACTAATTAAATCTCTGCTCTAAATAATTTGAAGTAGACATTCCCAGTTATATGTCCAGAAAAAGAATTTCTATGGCAGATTTGGGGGAGGTGGATGGAGTACGTAGTTTGAAAATTTTCTGGAAAAGACAACCACCAGAGAACTATTTGACGCACAAATGAGAAGAGTGGAGAAACAGAATTCCAGGAACAGGGACGCGACTTGGCCTCTCCAGGGTCACCTTCTTTCTAGTGCCGGCGGCAGAGGCAGTTTGTAAATGAACCCGCTTGGCAGACTGAGCTCCCAGGCTTCCTAGGGAGCCACAGGGCCTTCACCTTCTCCTTAAGGAGGCTCAACTTTAGACCGGTTTCTTCCTGACTTTGCACTCCTGACCTCTCTTTTTTTAGGGCATTTACTTAAGAAAACTTTCAAATTTAAAGTTTCTCCAGACTTTTGAAATGTAAATCTTCTCCCAGCCTTGGTCAGTTTTATAGCCTTACCAATGCCTTTCTTGATGACCTGGGAACTGTCTTTTTGAAATGGAACCTTTGTAAAAGATAAGGCCCTATTCCTCAGTCTCTATGGGGTGGTGGGAATCGAACTTCAAAACCCCCAATTAGCAGCTTCAGATAGCCTCATGTCGCTGACTAACCTCTCTTGTAATAATTTGGAGTACATTCCCACTGCTTAATCCCAGGTCTGAATATTCCCTTGCCTTTTGTTCAGCAGAGTTGGGTTCACTTTCTGTCTTCTACTGGAATAGTCAGAGACAATATCTTCTTACCCATGTAACTCCATCCCGTGAAATTTTGGTTTGACATTTCCAAGGTACAACTAATTGCCTCATGAACCAAATTCGGAGTAAATACATGAATTAATTTGTACTCAGAGACAAATAACAATTTCATAAAATATATTTTGTAATGTATTATTCGAAGAAAGTAATGAGCATCTTTTCAGTTGAAAGCCAAAACTGAAATATAGAGCATGCACTGGGATTCTTTATATATTTTTTTATTCAGTCTACCTGTACATTATTATCTCTTCTAATAATGCAAGAGACTAGTATTTTTTTGGAACTACTAAAAATGCTATTAGTCTTTTTTCCTTACTATGATGAGCCACAATTTTCCATAGAGTGATAAAACATTTAAAAAAATATTTTTAATGTCACGATGTCAGTATAAATACATGGTCTTCTCTGTTGAAAGCAAAAGAGGATTTCAGTGTATATAATGTATTTTGATCTGAATAGCTAACATGCACTAATATGTGAAAAGTGCCCAGTTTAAAGTATAAGCCAATTATTGTAATGCAAATAAATGTATCATTACAAAAGAAATGAGTGAAGCTGTAAACATAAGAGAAAATTATAATTCAGGAAGATATCATTAAATTTCAGAAAGCTGCACAGCAATCACGCTTTCAGTGACTGATTCTTACTTTGCCAACTCAAATTATATAAACTAGTTATTATCAAATTTATTTTCTGTATTACTTATTCCAACACTACATTCAAAATGGATGCAGAGTTTACAACAGAAGATAATGCACAGCAAAATACTTAACTGCAAAGTAAAATAGAAAGACTCAAGTTCCTTTGTGTTTATGTGTGTGTTGCACACATACGTTTGTATATATTACACAAAGTAAGTATTATTTAAAGACCTTCAACAAAGACAAAGTTATGTAGAAATGACTTTAGCATTCACTTCCCAGGTTTTAACTATATAAAATCATTTTCTTGTAAGTGTCACGAATACATAATTATTTAAATATAGCCATGTTAACTAATGTTCTGATGTCATTTATGCTAACTCTTGTGCTTGGTCTTTTAATAATTCTACTAAGTAAGTGAAGTAAAAAAAAAAAAAGGAACATTTTGTTTAAGCTTAGGTTTCTTTTTACCTGCTCTACTGCATAAATCAAGAACACAGGATGCTTAAAAAAGCCTTCTCCCTGTAACATCCATGATTTCCATGCATTTCAGAGCAAAGTTACATGGTTAGAAAGATACCTGCAGCTACCCAGCATAATCTCCTACTTGAATTTGGTTCAGGAAAACTCAGAGAGAAACATGACATTGAGCAGGCCTCCACTCGGGCAAAAACAAGAAGATAGAGTCATCTTCTCCCTCAGTTATCGTTTCTGTCTTTGACTCTTCCTGAGAGTCTGAGGTAAATGAATGCCATCCATGCTAATGTAAAACTCCTGGAAAGTCCTGTACAGCTGCCCCAACATTAACATTCATAATATTAATTTGCAGTTAAGGGAAGAATACTATAACTTTTGCTTAAAAAATTATGGACTAGAATAGGTATGGTCTGGGTTTGCCTATTACACAAAGTAAGATGAAATTTCAATTTACTTTTAAATCATTTTATTATCATGTGTACACAACAAAAATTATTTAGTTAATGTACAGCAAAATGATAAAAAATATTAAGGATAAATAAACACATTAGGATTATTTTGTAATTTAAAAAGTACCCAATTTTTAATAACTCACACTACAGTATTATATTTATGCTAAATTTAATTGATGAATACGAATTTCAATTTTTAAATTCTTTTTATATCAACTGTGTTTCTTTAATAGAATATATTTAAATCATTTGCATGTGTTAAAATTAACACATAACTTGGTGTTAACAGGTTAACATAAAATTTTATGATTGATACTTAATTTCATGCAACTAAACATAATATTTTATATATCATGAATAAAGACCTTAATACAAAACTGATGTAACCATAGCAATTGGTTTCCCTTCTAAGGAATTCGTAGTACTGTAGATGGCTTTTCATAGACAAAACACATAGTCAATAATGCTGAATTAAGTATGTGAAAACTATTTAAGTAGTTAAATTCTCTATAAAGAATAATTTATTTCAAAATAGTCAACCTTAACTTTAAATTCTATACAGAAAAAAAGTGAACTAGCATAAGACTGAATTTATCATTAACATATACAATATAATGGGATCTGGCATTCTGTATTACCACTCTATATGTAAGTATCGAGACTAAATTGAAATATACCCACATTTAAATAGGTTTTTATGTTAAAGTACAATCATTTTAAGTGCTTACTCAGCATAGTTATCAGAAAATTCTCAGTGTATGACTAAAATAATAATATAACTTATGCTTATTTTTTGGTTCCAATGACAGATTTTTTTTTTTATTTAGTGGTTAATTTAGAAGCAAAGAATCTTCACTTTTAACAAGCCAGTCACATAATTATTATGAGTAGGATTCCTGGACCACATATTTGGAAATACTATTTCCCCTAACTGTTCATGCTCATTATTTCTAACGTTTAATTTTTAAAAGTTACTGTTACTATCAATCTTTCCTTTTCATTGTCTTTGGTTCTGTATCATTTTATCTTGTTTTTCTCACATCTTTTTCTTGCCAGTGAACTACTCACCAATGATTATTTGTGACAAAAGTTAGAATGTTGAAGTTAATACCGTATAAGCCATTAAAAAAAAAAAATCTCTACCCCCAAAGCGTTAAAAACACAGCAAGATCTACATAATGCTATTCTGACCATTTTAGTTATATATATATTTTAGTTATATATATATATATATATATATATTTAGTTATATATATATTTAGTTATATATATTATATATTATATATATTATATATATAATATTATATATATATTATATATATAATATATATATATATATATATTTAGTTATATATATATTTTAGTTATATATATATTAGTTATATATATATTATATATATATATATAAATGTAATGGTACATTTTCAATATACATATTGATAACATTCATCATTGGGGATTTGTACCTGTACTTGATATACCTTGTTGCTTCTTTTTTTCCCGTTTCCCTCCCCTCACCCCCTCCTCCCTCCCTATTTACAAAAGCTTTATTTCCATTTTTTCCTTCCATTTCTTATTTCTCTTGTCCCTCTGTTCCTTTCCCCCTCCCTTGTTCCCTTTCCCATTTGGACACTTTCTTCCCTTTCCCAATAAAATACATTTTAGTCTTTATTTACACTTCAGTTTCTCACACCAGAGAAACTATGTGGTATTTAAACATGTGTGTCCGATTTATTTCACTTAGGAGTATGGTCTCAAGATGCATCCCTTTACCCAGGAATATCTCAAGCTTATCATTCTTTATGGCAGAGTAGTACTCCATTGTATAAAAATACCAGATTTTCTTAATCCATTCTGCTGTTGATGGGCATTTGGGCTGCTTCCATGATTTAGCTATTATAGACTGTGCTGCTATAAACATGGGTGTGCATATATCCCTGTGGTATAATGATTTTAATTCTTTTGGGAAGATTCCAAGAAGGGGAATAGCTGGGTCAAATGGAATCTCTAGTCCTAGTTCCCTGAGGAATCTCCACACTGATTTCCATAGTGGTTGTACCAGTGTACATTCCCACCAACAGTGGAGAAGGGTATTTTTAACACCCTTCATCATACTATTTTTTTTATTTTTTCTTTTTCTTAGCATCATACTATTTTAATTATAACCTATTATTTACTACTTCAATTTTTCCATTATGTTGTTCTGGTTAATGATTTTTAAGAAAGAACTTTATAATTTTACTTCTTATTTATAAAATATTGACCATAACATAAAACCATTAGTACATTTTATCAACTTGATGATGCATTATTTTTGCATGTTACAAATAAAGAAGCAAACACCACAATTTAAAACAAAATCCATGTGTTTTACTTTCCATTTGTGAGTGTGGTACCCAGGATTGAACCCTTGACCTTCTCACTGAGCTACTTCTCCATTATTTTTTGAAAGAAATCTTAGTAAGTTGCTAGGTTGACAGACTGTGATTCCCTCGTTTCAGCCTCCCAAATTGCTGGCACTGTAGGTATTCACCACCATACCTGTATATTTTATTTATTGCATATAACTTTAAGAAAATTAAAATACGTACCTTAGAATCATGAAATTATAGTAATTTTGTAAGTAATATTTTTATTGTTACTTAAGAAACCTCTGGCATTTAACTTTCAAGCGTGACCATTAAGTATTCAGGATTAATTTTATGTCTTTTAGGTCATACGCTATTCTACTGAATGTATTCTTCCAATATTTCTAAAATGTATATATACGCATTTATTCTCACTTTGAGCTAGTACTCTTTAGCCAATCTCTAGCTAATTACTGTGCATTTCAGCAACTTTTCTACAGTAATCAAGATCATTTCATTTCAAACACTAAGATTATAAGTGACAGAGAATTTGAAAGAGATCGGGTTATGCACCCATCATCACTTAGTCCTATTTTTTTTTTCTTTTTTTGGCCAGTTGTATTTCTTTGCTAGACAAAAGCCCTCCCATAAACAACTTAAAGGAAAAGAATATTTGTTATATGGTTTCCTAGGTTTTCATCCACAGTCCATTGGCTTGAGGGCATAAATGTCACTGCTGAAGACCATGTGGGAACAAAGCTGCTCACCTCATGGAAGCCAGAAAGCAGAGGAAAAGGAAGAGTGTGTGAGAGATGGAACTTTTAAAAGTATGCTTCCGGTGACCATCTCCTCCAACAAGGCCTCTCCCCTAGCGTCCCTTCCACTGAGAAGCTCATGAGTAGGTTAATACAGGGATGAGTTGGTACTGTCATGTGCACTCACCTTCCCAAACCCTGGCAACACCAATTAACCAGCAGTGTAACTTAATATCCTGGAAGGTCAGTAGCTTGACAGAAACATACCCAAAAGCCTCAACAAGTGGGGTTTCAAAATTGTTTTATGTATCTCCTTTGTGCTATATATTTTATATATATAGGTATTTATCTAGAAGGTATGGTTTAAAACAATGTTATCCAACATGGAATGAATTAGAATAACCAGCTAATCACCCAATCTACACACAGTCATTTTAATTTCTTTTCCAAATGTGAGTAGTCCAAAACAGATAGATGAGGAATTTTGCTTTCAGGCACTTCTCTAATCCTCTAATGATGTGCAATCCTGAAGGCCACCGAAGCATTAACATTCATGCATTCCTTTTTTCTTGCATTCAGTCCATCTTTGTGAGTTGCACTGATGGGTGAAGCACTATGCTGTCTTGGAATACAGCAGAGAAAATGAAAGAAGTAGACTATTGTCATGGGCGCTTTCCTTCATCAGTATGTGTGTGCACGGAAGCATGAGTCTGAAGTTTACAACATGCTGGTGATGACAGATAGCAGGTTTTAAGAAGAGCTTGTTGATTGTTCAAAAATTAGTAACATTTTAAGAATATTACAGACTTACTGATATGACATTATCTGAAATCAACTCTGATGTAAGTGACTCATCAAAATTAATAAAACTAAGAAAAATGTTTTTGTTTTGCCCTGCAAGAACCTATTTTAAATGTTTTCATGCCATCATTTTTTTGCAATGTAAAATAAGAAAGCTTGGATAAAATCTCCTAAAAGAAGTGATGTTCACATCGAGCAGTGACAGAAAGACAAAATAGATTTTAGTGGAGAAAAAAGAGTTCCTCATAAGTGAAAGAGTAGAAACAAAGATACATAGGACAGGGTATAGTGTATTAAATATGATGCAGAGATTTCTATATGGCTTAAACTAGAAAAAATAGTAACAGAAATAAAGGAGAAAAGCAGAAAATGAAGATGTGAATATACAAAATTATCATGTTAATATTTCCCTACCTCAACCATCAAGCAGTTTTCAAGCCTCTTCTTCCTTCATTATCAGTCACCCAATAAAATCATGTGGCCAATCCAGGGAGTGTGGGAAAGAATTATATGTGCATGTGGTCGCAAAGACACATGATGCAATGAAGACTATTTCTGTAACAACATACTGCAAACTTCAGTGATCAAGTATGTGCTAAACTAGTCACAATGCTGGAAAAAGGAAGGCTACAATGTGAATAATTCCAAATAAATGAGAAAAGTATTGCAATGACAAACAAGGAGGAGGAAAGGTGGGGGATGAGGGCATGGACAAACTAGATGTCAGGCAGAAAGAAAGTCTCCAATATTCAAGACAGAGCTTGCAGGTGGAGGGCCCTGACCTCTCCCAACACCAGTCAGAGACTGATACCCTGGCAAGACAGACTTGTATTTTGGCCTGTCAGCATTAGAATGTTCCTGAGTCCTACAACCAGGGACTGCATGGATCCTTCCACCGGAGGCATTAAAGCTGAGACTAGCTTACACTGAACCTTGGTGGTCAAGCGACTCCTTCAGCAGCTCTCCCATGAACTCAAGCAGCATTTCAATCTCTAGGCCGATGATTACAAATGAAGCTTTTAGACCTCCTCTGGCACAAGGAGATCCACAGCCCAGGGGGATTGCATTTGTGTTTCACCCTGAGATAGGAAAGTCCCAGGGCTCAGGGCTCTGGGTTCTGGCAAGGAGTCATAAAATCCTTTCCCTGTTCTTTGGGAATGGTTAATTTTTGATGCAACCTGTCCTTAATCACGTGTGTGTGTAATCCAAACCCCTTCCCCTTATATTCTGTGTCCACTGTCTATGCGCCTCTCATTGATAATGTGGAAGTGTGCCTGTGTATACGTAGGGGCCAGTCATATAAAAACTTTTAAATCCTTTCTTTGTATGGGGAATGATGTAAAAACCTGTAAAAACTCTGAAGTTGCTTTGGTCGGGTCCCAGGGTCTTGGAGTATGAACTCCCTTGGTCTGTTGATGTAAATAAACTGGAGTTCTCTAATTCTCTGAGTGGTGCTTGGTTTCTCCACAGTCAATTTCTACAACAATCCTGCATCACCACTGGTGCTGGCATGGAACTGAGTGCGCCCCCAATATTCTGAAGATCTTTGCAACCGCAAGGCTCAGATGTGAGCCCAATTAGCCCCAATTTTGGTGTCCAAGGGATTCTCTTCACTAATACTACGCCAACCTTGGGAAGCATACTGTGATGAAAGACTCCTTTTGCTGATGGGAGGACAGAATATTAAGCAAAATGGTTTGCTTTTGAATTTAGCACTGGGTTGGAGATAGCTAACTATGAGTGGATTTGAACGAGCCCTGAATCCGGGGCAGCCCTGGAAATGAAGCCTCTGGAACAGCCTGGTAACATGTGGAGACACACGGTCTCAGTCGACTGGATTTCTAGCCAGCCTGACCTGTGCTAGGAATCAATAGGCTTAGCAACAGGCAAAGCATTTTAGTTCAGGCCTTGCCATGCTGTTGGATTAAGATAAAACAGATTTATGGTACTGGTGGCCATGGTCTTGGCATAGGATCCTGGAAATGGTCCCTACGTGGTTGTTTTGCCCAGAGCCAGGAAGAACTCTTTGGTGCTTGATGCCAGGCAGATGACTAAGGACAAGATATTTGGGTTTGTGGAGACAGATTACCATTTTCAGCTGCAGCCCTAGTTAATGGTGAAAATCCACAAACTCTGGATTTGGGACAAACTTGATCTTGGATCATGCTGTAGTGCTGAAACACTGACAAAACTTTATCAGCAGTTTTCTGGCAAAACTGGACTAAAGGCACTGTCTGTTGCTGACACAGTGCAAGTGACTACATGTTGGGAGAAAATAAGTAGCCAATTTAGTTTTAGGGTTAGAAAAATACCCAAAAAGTCAGATTATAAAGAATAGAGTAAATATTTACTTCTTAATGAGCAATGGCACCACACACCAATGAGCATAAAGAAAATACAGATAAGCATAAACTTATAAAGCAGTAAAAATAAACTTCTAGACACTAATTGTGTAGTAACTAATATGAGTACATTCTTGAATGGAGAATGTAAAATAGCTGTTTTAAGAAACATAATGAGCTTTAAGAAACCACAGAGAAATTATTCAATACTGTAATACACAAATTTTACAGAGACAGAGGCAATTTAAAACACCAAATTGAAATTTTGAGTTGAAAAATATACTGCTACAAAAATTGAAAATGAAATAAGAGTCAACAGTTGATGAAGAGACTAAACTGAAGAGTGAAAAAGTGAGCTCAACTGTAGGTTGCTGGAAAAATAGACAAGAATGGAAAAGAAAAATAAGCAAGAATGAAGAAAAACAAAGAAATCTAACTGAAACTTTTGAATGGCATAAAATAAGCAAACATTTGTGGTTTGGGGGTTCAAGAAGTACTTGGAAATGCTACAGTGGTAGAAACTTGATTAAAATAATAATAAAAAATTCCCAAACCTAGAGAAAGCTACAACTATTTAGGCACAAGAAAATCAAAGGTAGCTAGTCAGATTTAACTCAAAGAAGTTTACATCAAGAAGTAATCATGCTCCCAAAGGTTAAAAATCAAACGATAATGCAGCAGGAAAAGAGAAGCAAATAACAAATAACAGTGTTCTAGTACATCTGATAGCAAGCTCCTGAGGAGAAACCGAACAGGCAGAAAGACAGTGGCATGATGTTTTTCCAAGGGATAAAAGGAAAAAAAAAAATGTCTCACAAGACCTCTATATCCATCAATGCAATTCTGGAGAGATAAAGAATTCACAAACAAACAAACACTGTGGGAGTGTCTCCCTACCAGACTTACTACATAGGGAATGCAAAAGTGAGTTTACGTTAATCAGCTGTTTGCCAAGGTAACAAAATACCTGGGACAATACTACTTACAAAGAGAGATGTATTTTCATTCATGGTTAGAGTCCAGTCCATGGTCACTCGGCCCTATTTCTTTGGGTTTGTGGCAGGCAGTATGGTGGACAGAGCACTGTGGAGCAAGGCTGCTCACCTTATGGGAGGCAGGAATGAGAGAGTGGGAGAATGGGAAGGACTGGGGTCCAACATACCCTTTAAGGACATACCCTCAATGACCTACTTCCTACAAGTACTTCCTGCCTCCTCAAGTTTACTCTATATTGCCAAAGTGCCATAGGCTGGAGACCAAGCTTTCAACACATAAAATTTGGGGCATATTTAAGATTTAATCAATAGTTGAGTTCTTCAAAGAGAAATCAATTCTAATTGGTAAGCAATGGAGTATATAAACCTCACTGGAAAGAGTAACTATACAAACCAAACCAGAATAATATTGTAAACATGGTACATGAATCATTCACAATTTTAGCATGAAGACTATCAAAAGAGACAATTAAAGTAACTAAAGTATTATGTTATGAGGAAGCAATATATAAAGATGTAAAATAGAATATAAAAAATCATAATGTGTGGAGGAATGAAGTGACTGGCATGCAAAAATATGGAATATGCAACCACATATAAAGGAATGAATAAAAACACACTCCAAGATTAACTCACTTAACCACAAGAAAAATGTGAGGGAGAAAGAAACCAAGAATCTACAACAAAACCAGAAGACCTCACCTATCCATATTCATCTTGGATGAAAATATCCAATAAAAAGTTGTAGTGTGACTCATCAGATATAAAAAGACCCAACTTACTGTTTCTTTCCAGAATTTACCCCATCTCTAAGGACAGAATTAGAGTGAAAGTGGTGGGGTGAAATAAGATATTCCTTGTAAATAGAATCTGAATGAAGGGCTAGCCACATTCTTTTTAGAAATAAAATTTTTTAATTCATAAAAGAAAAAAAAAGATCATAATGGTATAATGATAAGGGGTCAATTCAGCTAGAAGAAGCAAACATTCTAAATATATATTTACTTAAATCGGAACACCTAAACATGAAGCAATTGTTAGTAGACCTGAAAGAAGAGAAAGAGAGTGAGAAATAGGAAGACTGCAATATAGTAGCAGTAGGAGACTTCCACATTTAAATTTTATCAATGGACAAATCACCCCAGGCTCCGTCCAACAAAATCAATGAAGAAATAGAGAAGTTAAATTGAACCCTAAACCAAATGGACTTAACAGATATTACCACGACATTCCACCCAACTATTGCAAAAAGCACATTATTCTCAACACATGTCATATTCTCCAGGCTCTATTATTTAATAGGCCACAAAAAAATCTCAAAAACACATAAAAATTGAAATCATAGTGAATATATTTTATGAGTACAATGAAACTAGAAATCAGTAAAAGTAATAATAACAAAAATTTAGAAACTATACAAATACATTAAAATTAAATAACTTACGTGGGAACAATTGATGGATTGGGAAAGAGATCAAAACATTTCCTGAAAGAAACATAACCTACCAAAGTATAAGAAATGTAGCAAAAATCTTACTAAGAGATAATTTTTTGCAATTAACATCTACATTGAATAAAGAGTTGTAAACAATCCAGCACTACAACAAAATATGCTGGCTAAAGAAGCATAAGTCAAATCCAAAATTAGTAGAAGGAAAAGAATAGTAAATCTGAGAGCAGAAATAGAATAAATAGATACAAAAAATAAAATATTTATAAAACAAAGAACTCTTTCTTCAGAAGACACACATCTAGACTAAATAAGCAAAAAAGATAAAACTCAACCAAACCAAAGACGAAATGAAAGGTACTACGGTTGACATCCCAGAAATCTAAAGTATCATTCTCTCTCTCTCTCTCTCTCTCTCTCTATATATATATATATATATTTATTTATTTATTTATTTATTTATTTATTTTATTTTTTTTTTTTTTGGTGGTACTGGGGATCGAACTCAGGGCCTTGTGCTTGCAAGGCAAGCACTCTAATCACTGAGCTAAATCCCCAGCCCCATCATTCAATATTATTATGAACAACTTCATGTCATCAAATTTGATAACCTAGAAAAATGAGCAAATTCCTAAACATATTTCTTACAAAACTGAATCACAAAAAAATAGGAAATTTGAACAGAACAATAGCAAGTAATGATATCAAAACAGTAATAAAAATTCTCCTTTTGGGAGAAGAACACAGCACCAGTTGTTTTGCTTCTGGGTTCTAGCAAACACTTAAAGAAGAAATAATACTAATCCTCCTTGTTATTCTGAAAAGTAGGGGAAATATTACAAATGAATTTTAAAAGATCATCATTACCCTGAAGCCAAAGTAGATGAGGGTACAATGAAGAACAAAGTTATAGGTCAAGATCCTTGATGAACATAGATACAAAACTTCTCAATAAAGTATTAGAAATTTTAATTAAACAGTACATTAAACATGTTATCACCAATAATCAAGTAAGAACTATTCTGGGGAAGCAACAATGCTTCAACATATGCAAATTGGTTAAGATAATACACTATATTAACAGGATGAAGGAACAAAATCATAGCACTGTCTCCAGAGACGCAGACAAGGCGTGTAATAAAATGTAAAACCCCTTCATAAGAACGCTGGAAAAATTCATCACATAAATGAGCCTCAACATGGTGAAAGGTCATGTAGAGTAATCAACAGTTATCAGTGTACTGAATGGGAAAAGTAAGAAATGTTCTCCCAAGTCTTGTCACAAGATGGGAGTGCCCACTGTCACCACATTAGCTAATTGTGGAAGTTCAGGTCAGACCAACCAGTTAGAGAAGGAAACAAAGGACATTTAACATATTTTCACTGTTTGCAGAGGACATGACCTTCAAGAAAATCCAAGGGATTCTTCAAAACATTATTCAAACTAATTAACTAGTTCATCAAGTTGATCCACATAAAATCAGTAGCAGCTTTGCCAAATCCCACAAATACATATGCCTGATAATCTAAACCAAAACATGTGAAAGAGCACTACAAAGAAAACTACAATCGTTGATTAAAAAATTGTATTTGTTATAAAAACAGAAATGCATCAAGTATTGGAAAGATGAATATTGTTAAAATTACATATACTATGGCAAATGATCTGTAGAATCAATGTAATTCCTATTAAAAACCAACATTAATCCTCATGAGGATCGCCACACGTACGTGCTGTCAGGGAATCAGCGGTGGCTTGTCCCAGGGTCACCGAGTCATCCACAGCAGAGGCCAGAACCTGGCAGTTCTCTACTCTTCCTTCGTGGCCAGTAACACCACGACACATGTGTTAAGAGTCTCAGACCTTCCCCTGCCACGGAGCCACATCCCAAGATGGCTGCTGCATGGTTTCCTCCACCTCTCTACCCCCGGCCCTTCAAGAAGGGCCCCTGCCGGCCTGCCCCCATCCTCCACTTTGATTGTCTCACAATTACCTCAGCCTCGTGCCTATCCAGACCAATGTGTTTTTTAATTATGTACACAGAGACATCTCCAGAATTGTAATGGCAATAGAAAAAGTACCAATGATGTCAATATGAAGCTGATAATTGCTGCTGAACCCCAGGAAAATGGGCCCACAGAGCTCCATAGTGGGGCAGAAAGATCTGATTCAGAATTTTAGAGGATGTAAAAGGATTCTTTCTGGTCTGTTCTTTCTTTAACTCTTTGTAGAAGTACAGAAGGAATATTATTTTAAAAAATGTATGCATCTCACAGAATCATGATTAACTCCACATCTATCTCCAAAACTTCACCCTTTAAGGATCAATCTTACAAAATAGGCACTGTTTTAAAACAGATGACTGGGGCTGGAGATTTAACTCAGTGGCAGAGCGCTTGCCTAGCAAGTGAAAGGCCCTGAATTCAATCCCCAGCACCAAAAAAAAAAAAAAAAAAAAAAAAAAAAGAGGATTTAAAAAAAAAGTGTGATGCTTCTTGTTATTTCTTTTTTTACATTAGTGTATTTTTGCAATACATAATCAATACATCTGTCATAGGTAATTGTTACATATCACATCTAGATAGTCTGTGTAATTCCTTAAATGCAGGTAAAAGAGTAAAAGGACAGCCTCATATTTGGTTTTGTAAGAAGGAAAATATTGAACAAGGATCCAATCCAGCAATCTGCAGCTCTTCTCTTATTTTCCCCTTCTGACTCTTCATTGGTTTAATTCTACAGTGTTGTAATAACCTTACTATAAAAATATCTCACTATTTCCTTGAAAATAAAAACTGCTTATTGGCACCCTGAGTAAGAATTCTAACCAAATAGTCTATTTTTTGTTATAAAATTAAAACTAAAAAAAAAAAAAAAAAGCAATATGACAATCTCTCATGGCCAATACACACGGAAGTGCACTTTCCTTAAATGTACTTGTTTTATATGTCATATTTTTTGGCTCTCCACCTGGTAATCTATTGGATAATAGTAAATGGCTATATGATAATTGGATAAAGTACCTATCATTGCTCCATTTTTTAAATTTTTTGAGCTTATATTAGTTTCTCTTTTTTTCCTTCTTGCAGACTTCTGGTTCTGTTTAGGTTTAAAACAAAAACAACAACAAAAACAGAAAACAATGATACAAATATTCAAGGGATACAACTTAAGTGGGACTTTAAAAGTGGAAGAAAATTCCCAGGTTCAAGGTTTTCATGAAACTTGCATATAAGAATCTTAAAATTTGATAATACAAAGTTTATATCTGATCTTACATAATATACATGTACTTATATGCTTGGTTACATGTCTATGTGTTTTGTTACATGTTATCCCTCAAAAGTTCTATTTAAGATGATTTATATATTTTTTTTTTTTTTGGTACTGGGGATCGAACTCGAGTTCTTGTGCTTGCAAGGCAAGCACTTTAACCACTGAGCTAAATCCCCAGCCCTAAGATGGTTTATAATTAAAAAGAGACTCATAACCAGATCAAATGACTTTTTGCACCCGGTTTAATAAATGAGTTAATTTAACTTGATAGAAAAATAAAACTGAAAATATATTTAAAGTTACTAACATATATTTTTCCTAGATTTTTGACCAATCTGGATAGCATTTATTTTTGTTAAAAAATTTGTTTTACAATGTCCCTTGCCTTGGATTGTTCATGTGCAAGGACTTTTAGGGTTCTTCTTTGGTTAAACATGTATTGACCCCAAATGACCCATGTTAGAGATGGAGCTTGGAGAACGAGATTGGATCATGGGGACACTACACTAATCAGTGAGCTAGTCCACTGATAAATCTGTAGTTGAGTGTGCTGTCTGGTGGTGGGAAGTAGTCAGAAAAGACGTTCACTGGGACCATGAATTGGAAGAGTTTATCTTTCTCCCTGGATTCTCTTCTATCTTTCTACTTCCTGACTGCCATGATGTGAATGGGTTTCCCACACTTAGCGCCCATGTCAGTACCGTTTATGTCAAGAAATCAACTGTCCATGCAGTGAAGCCATAAGCCAAGCAAACCTCTCCCCCTTTGGGTTCTAGCTGTCAGTTATTTATTTTCAGTGACAAGCAAAGTGACTAAGAAAGATTTTGATATCCAGAGTGAGGTTGTTCTACCTGACTACCCAGTTTGGAAGATTTTGCCATGACGGAGTTTGGAGAGGCTCGGAGATGCTGTCTAGAGAAGCCCGAGAAGGCTGTGAGCCAAGCTTGACACACGTGTTTGGCTGGAGATCAGAAGGTTGAAATCCTAAAGGAAATATATGCAGTAATGGCCAGGCTCAGGAGGTTTCAACTAGCAACTAGGAGTCCACTGGCAGTTGGACTTGAGACCACGTGCCTTATGTATTGGCAGAAAATTTGCCTACACATTTTGCCCATATTCTGAGACTTTTCAGCACTCTGAGACAAAGTACAGGCAGTAGACTAACTGATATGTAAGACATAGGGATCAAAGTCTTAGTGAGGGAAAATGAGGCAGAGTAGAAAAAACAAAGATAGGTAGAAAGACTGTAAGAAAATCCCTAATTTCAGAATTTTTTCATTTAAGAAAAATGACAGTCATTCAACTTTATTTTTTTTCTTTCCAGAAAAGTCACTAAAAATTGATAAGAGTTTTAAAGATAAAAATGTTTGCAACTGGAGGTCTGTGTTTTTCAATTGTAACTTATGCTTTTCAACTGTAGAATGGACACTAAGTTTTCCACATGTGGAAAACTTAGCTACTCTCTCCTGTGAAATTGGCCTTACACCTGTGAGAGGGCCATGACCAGTCACATGTAGAATTAGCCATCACATCTCTCCTGTAAATTATGTCTGATTCACAAAGTATATGTTCCTATTTCTAAATCCCACGGATACCACACCGCAAAACACACAGATACATCTAGCTCCAGACCCTAAGATAACTCTAACTCTTGAGAGTCTCAACATGCTATTCTCGCTCAACACCATTGTCTTTTAACATTTTGCCTAATTAACTTCTTTATGTCTCTTATTGATGCATTTGAAGAATGTCAGCAAAACTACAACTTTACATTTTGGTCCCTGCTTGTTTAACATGCTGGAAAAATGTGTCCCATCTCCATTTTGGGGTGCTTCCTCAGACCCCATCCAGGAACAAGAACCACAATGTTTTTGTCACCTCAACTCAGTAGGAATTACCCATTATCAAAAAGATTCTTGGTAAAGAGGTGGCGAAAATGTAACCTTTTCATATTTTTAAGAGGAATATAAATTAGTACAGCCATTATAGAAAAGCATATTCAAATTTGAGGTTACCTACAAAGCCCGAATAACTATGTCATGTAGCAATCACACTACTGGGTATATGTCTAAATGAAATGAAATCAAGGTGTTGATGCCTGTCATTTCAGGTACATTGTGGGACTGTTTACAGCAGCCAAGAAATGAAAATAGCTTACACGTCTGTCAACAGATGAATGTGTAATGCTTATGTGGTACATATGAATGATGTAATAAAATCCAACGAAAAAGGAACTAAATAAACCTTGTTATTCGTGACCACATTTATGAACTATAGATCATTATGTTAAGTGAAGTAAACCTGGCAGAGAAAGACAAGGACCACGGGTGGAATCTGTAATATACTGTATATTAAAAAAAAAATCTCAAAGAAAGGATTTTGAATATTTTTAACTTTATACATGATAAATGTTTGAAAAGATGGATATTTATCCTGACTTAATAATTATGCGAAGTTTAGATGTCTTGAAACATCACGTGGTTCCCTGTAAATGTGTAAAATTTTTATGCTTTGATTTATCTGTTGAAAAAAATAGACATCAAATTTTTAAAATATCCATGACATAAAGTTCTTCTCTTTAGAACCACCATTTTGATGTAATGTTGTATTTTTAGACAAGTAAATTTTCCAGGAAAGAAACAGTTTTTGATATGGAATGTTTCATTCTAATACCATCATTTTTAAGACATGAGTTCTTTTGTGGTTTTCCCTTTTGATTATACTCACTGCATCAGCATACTCTATACATTAATATTTTAATATCTACTATTTAAAAGTAAATTCGGTGTCTATGCTTAATTGTGAGAAATATGCTTGCTTTACAAAATCTTAATCATACTCATTATTAAGGTAAATAATTTTATTCAATTTAATTATGCAATGGAGAAAATTATACCATATATGAAACTTTTAAAAATTTCTCTTATTCTGGAATGTAATTTATTTAATTACATTTAGAAATATTCAAAACTCAAATAAATTTATTAAAATAATGTGATTTAAAATATTAAACAATATTAACCTCCATTCCTACAGTATTTTACTAGACAATGGTCTTTAAATATATTTATCTCATATATTCTTAGCATAATAACATATTTTCTCATATCTTTTTCCAAAATGTATTATAGTATCCTGAGTAAGCTTTTCATTGTAGAGACCATGCACGTAATAAAATAGTTAACTCAGACAAGCATTTCGTTTGGTTAAATATAAAACTGTTAGTATCTAGAGGAGTTGTGTGGAATCAACTGTATTATGTGGAATATTGCAGCATGTTCAAAATAGCAGGTTGTACCATTGCCTCTGCATGATAATATAAGCCTTTATATTTTTAAAGAAAATTCTCAGAACATTAAAGAAAGTAGAAACTCTTATTATTCAAGAAGTAACATAGAATAAATGTGATGACTCTTACTTCAATAAAAGGCAAGTTTTATTTCAAACAGTGGATTCATTTTTATTAGACACTCCACATTTTTATGGTAATTGCCAGCACAGTTTATGCATGAAAATCTTAACTATGGGCCAATATAAGTTTCATTATTTTCTGCACAAAAATAAAGTAAGCTAAGTACATCTCATCTCAGAGACTGACACAATTTTCAATTTAGTTTTCTCACACTATCATATAGATATGCTTAAAAATAGAAAGTTCATGAAAATTCAAATGCAGACTATTTGCTGTATTAGCCACAGGTATGTACATTCTTCATGCCTTTAAAAGTCTCATCATAAAATTTTAAGTCACTTTAAAGGTTTTATTCCATGCTATTTCTAACATACCAGTTAAAACTTTTCTGCATATATCTGCTGCTACCTCCAGACAACTTTCTTTAAAAATTATTTTCCATTTAAGGCAATTATATTCCCTTCAACAATGTTGGTTTAGCACCTACAAATGCCACACATTGTTCTTGACAGAAAAGACATAGTGGTATTTAACAAAACTCTTGTTTTAGTCATTGTTTGATTAGGCTATCTTTGAAAATTACATACCAATCATTAAATAACTACCCTTACTTGATAAATATATTTCTAATTGTAACATAAGTTATGTCATCCTTAAGAGACATTTCAGCATTTTGGGAATGGCTTTTTATTTTCAAATCTGTTACTGGTGTCGCCATACATGCGTGTTAGGAAGGAGAGTGATGTGCCAGGCGGTGAGGATTTGTGCCGTAGCAAAAGGTTATGCTATGATTTATATTTCATAATAAGAGATTATGGTTTTAATTTAAATTCAGTGAGTAGGCTTGGAGAATGAAATGATACAAGATAACATAATTCAAATTATGCTTTCAAAATCACTTTAAAAGAAGGAATAAAGCATTTGGAGCATATAATAGAAACCCAGAAGGACAAAGTAGGAAAGGAGAAAGTAGGAAAGTATCCAAAGTCAGTCTATTAGAAAAGTGAAAAGCATGAGTCCTAAAACAGGAAGCATAGTTGGCTGGGAGGAAGAGAAGTAAGCGTGTGTACATCAATAGATTTATTTTTTTAAAATTTTTTTTATTATTTTTTACCAAGAACATGTATTGGTACATTGCATACATAATGATCATAATCAACATGGTTATTTTGTACCTGTACATGATACATCTTGGTTTCCCCCCCTCTTCCCCCCTTCCCCTCCCCTCCCTTCCATTCACCCACCCCTCCCTATTTGCAATAAGTGTAACTACACTTTACCATTTTTCCCCCC